>APFE030321758.1:57605-100486 GCA_000404065.3 Pinus taeda
TAAAAAAATCATAGATTTATTACACATTTAACAAATTTTTTAATTATTTACATCAGTTTATTAGTTAAATTCTTAACTTTTAAATTGACATGGAAAATCCGTGCGTTTAGAAAGTAGAAGAGAAAGAATGTTTAAAATTAAATTAATAAAATCTGAATAGATAATGTGGGCAAATATAATATTGACATTTACCATGTTTAAGTAGACAATGTTTTCAATGTTTAAGGGAAAGCAAATAATGAATATATATGACTGAAGGGCTCAAGTATGTATTAAGATGGTGTAGTCTTTAGTGTGATTTTTTGGAGGTTTTTCCGGTGGTTTTTTCTGGTCAAATTTTTCTAAAATCCGGCAGCAATTTATTGAAATCACAAGTTTGATAGGTAATTTCTGCACATTCAAAGCTTCCTAGGGGTTTTTCAAGGTGTTGAATCCAATTATGCAGTTAAAAAACCATTTTAAATAATACAAATCAAGATTTAACCTCAATTTTTTCCCACGGATTCCGTCACCGGAATCTCCAAAAAGTCGCAGTAAAGACAACTCTTATTAAGATTGTTTAACAAATTACGAAGAAGAAGATTGTTTAACAAATTATGAATATATATAAATGCAGTACTTAAGTATGTATTAAAATTATTGTTGTTTGAGAATTTATATTTTTTTTGGATATAAAGAAATAGGTTAATAATCTAAGAGTTAGGGTTATAGAATAGTAGTGAAAATCTCTTTATTTATAGATTACTAGCTTACTCTCTTATCAATTATTTATGAGTAATTCTAAGTGACATGGTTTTTTTAATAACAAAAATGAATTAACTTCTATGTCTAAATAAAGACAAATAATAACTGTCTCCATTATTGTGTTGACAATTTGACAATTAAATTATGACCTATTCTCTATATAAAAAATAATAAAATTAATGATAAATGATACGAATTATATATTTATAAATAAAGGAATAATGAAATTAATTGTGAATGATCCGTAAAGTTTACGCAATATTATTAAAAACAAATAAATAACCTGGAAAAAAGTAGTACAAACAGTTTCAACGTTTAAAGAAATAATTATTTTAATGTTTAAAAAAACACATCCTGAATCAATATCAACGAATGAATAATGAAATCTTTAAGTGAATAAGAAAAATTAACAGCTGTGCGTGGACGGTATATCCCGTACTAACACGTGAAGTGTCCTTATTTTGTGTCTCCTGAAACAGGAGTTTAATGGAATTGAAAGCTGGCAGAAACTTAGAGGTGCTCTGAACTATCTATAAAAAACAAATGGATCCAACGCAAGACCTCAAGGAAACTGAGGTATAGGTGGTTAAACTCGGAACTATTTTTAAGAGATAGACCGTTAAACCTGGATTTTTTTAATGTTAAATAATGACATTGGTGGCAAAGCAGCGGGCTACATGTTCGGCACAAGACCTGTTCATATGAATTCCAATCTCGTGTTAGGTGCTCTGCTACAATTTGGGCACATGACTTGTTCATATGAACTCCAACATTATGTTAGGTTCTGAGTTGGGAAGTGTTGAGAACCAATCCTTTGCCTGTATGTGGAGTAATAATATGGACAACAATTTCCAGGGACCGTTAATCTCTCCTAAAATTGAAAAAATGAGACCTGCTTCTGCTGCTCAGTGCCAATATTTGGAAAGTGAGGACGCAGAGGCCATGGAAACTGAGATGTCCGAGTCCGGATGGACAATGTATTTGGATCAGTATGCAGATAGTTGGAGCGATATGTATAGAACCAGCGAAGACCATATTGAAGTTCATATTGAGGAGAAGCAAAAGAAAAGTTCGATGTTTACAGAGGATGCAAAAAGATATCGAATTTATGACTGTCGTGCATCAAGCATTACAGGAAGGGAGGAGGATTCTTCGCTGGTTTCCGATGCTTCGTCTGGTGCCCAGAAGCTTCCTCTGCCCGTTCAAGATATTGAGTATGAGAAAGGGCGGCGGACGACTGTTTCATATTCGTCGGTTGCTATAAGAAAACCTGATGTTCATGTCAATAAAGATGGGGATTCGGAAAGCATTGCATCTTGCTCGTTGGCGGATGTGCCTCCAAGGAAGAAAGAAATGAGAACGCTGAAAAAAGATGAGCATGATGATCTATTACTTCAGGACACAGCCACCTTTCCTATGCACAGCCTAGAGGTATGGGTTGTGATTTCCAAGACTTTTTATAGATTACTTCTCCGGGGTCTTAGTATCTTGAAGCAGAAACAAATTTTATTGCGGTATAACATGTTAGCATATTATTCAAATGCACCAGAAGGTGCAGAGGAGTCGCAGATAACCAGTCTCCTTGCAATCTGGTAAATAATTTTATATATGTAATCATAAAACCCTAAATCTATTATAAACTTAAGGGTCGACGACCATTATAACATATTGCCGATTGGAGGTGGGCGACCATATCAGCTTTTCAACGCTTTAGCAGGGAAGGTTGCTCATTGAATGTTACTGTTCACAAGTTTAGATAGCCTTTAGGTGGTTTACAAAATCTTTTATTCAGATGTTCATCTTTCATCTAGATATTCGCAAAAATCCTATTATGTATTTTCTTTTCGGAGTAGTTTGATAAGAATATAGCCTGCATTGGAACAATCTGAACGATATATATCATTTTAAAACTAGTTTGGTTGATTTCTTTCTCCATTTCGGCAGTTTCAATTGTGTGGATTTTCTTAAATGTCGTATCAAAGCTATTTAGCTTTTTACCCTATCATTTCGACCGCCTAGATTATCCCATTCTGAATTTTGAGGATAGAAAAATGCAAGTATATAATTTCGTATTTAACGCTATCAGGTTTTTAGGGAATTTTAATTAAATGGTTAAGTATTGGTTAATTAATTTTAGATTAATAGTTGTATTTATTTTGGAATAAATATTTTAAAATTTTAATTTAATTATCAATAATTATTAGATAGTCAGTAGGGATTTAATTTTTTGAAATATTTTAAAATATTTTTAATAATAGATATAAACCAGAAATTGAGATTTTTCTAAAAAATAGATATGTTTTTTCTATTAGTTTAATTAAGAATGCTATATGAATAAAAGTTATAGTTTTTTGGGTATGTAGTATTAGTAAGTAATGATATTGATTCATGATATGGTAACTAAACATATTTATGATAAAATCTAATTGAATCTTTATTGTTAAAATATTTTTACATTTTTTTTCAAATGTATATATGTTTAACTCATACACTAAATATTTTTATAGTTAATAATAATCAGTATTTTACTGAAATAAAGTTATTATTTAATTCATTTTCATGATTTTCTTGAAACCTATTATGACGTCAATGCTTTGACTACTGTCCACTCAATATTTTCGGCTCATTTTTAATTTATATTTTTTTTAATTATACTCACACAATACATATAATGAAGTAAGTGTTTTTATGTTTATTATGGATTGATGTCTATTAATTTTTACCAACCATTTAATTTCTATGAGTGTGATAGTTATAATTAATCATGATCAAATATGATCAACCATTTTCAGACATATTCAATGTAATAAACCATACTCAATCATAATCAAACATAATTATAAATACCTTTAATTTAATACAAACAACTATAAGTATCTGTAATCAACTATTTAATAACTACAACCACGTTAATAATAGTTTATATTATTAATATAAAAATGGTAAATCAATTTCCAATTTTTCATAACTATACTGTTAATTTTAAAAATAACAGATAATACAAATCCAAACAAATCACTAAAATTATTAATACTATTATCACGCAATAGCTATTAATTTTCAACCCATTCCAAAAACATATATTACTGATATAAATATATTAAAGACTAGTATAAATGAATTAAAATATGTTCTATTCCTATCAACGAAGCAGCACTTGTAACCTGTGGACAGGTTCCTACTTCAAAATATTCAGTATTCAGTTTGAAAATAACACTCTGATTGAAACCGACAAAGAACGATTCCTATATTTCGACACGGTTATGAAGTAGGGCCTAAATCTCTATTTCTTGAGTGTATATATATAAGTTTTTGTTTAGAGTCCTTTACTTTGTTAAGGAATTGTTTGGATGGTAAAAGTGGTCAGAATTTTGGCAAAAAAATTTGTAGAGAAAGCGTGAATCATGTTTTTGATAGTGGAAATAGATTCAGCACAATCAAAAACGTCTAGAACATCTAAAATTTTGAAGTTTAACAACTATAACTTAGATTTACAAAAACCCTTACCAGATTTTCTCTAAATATAACTGAAATTTCCATAACTTTCCAAGCAATTCTTCTGCTCATAAGACTAGAATACAGCCTTGTTTTATATATAACTTCCGGGTTGTGCAAAATGAAGTGTATAAATAGCATTGCTGGCAGCTACTTGTTGGAAGCCATGTTGATATTGACGTGAAGAATACGAGAAATTTGTCAAATTCAAAGATGAGTGTTATTCCATTCGATATCTGTGGTTTGATTTTGTGATCAGATCTCTGCTGAATTTTCTAACCAGAGAATCATATTGGCAGAATAGGACTTGGCAGTAGCTTTAATGGAGCAATATAAATATCATTTAGTTCTCAATTCGGAGGCATTCTCATGTTACTGTACGAATATTGTTGCTCGAAAAGAAAAAGGAAAGTACGTTACGCCCTTAATTCTGTCAAGGCTATCCACAATTTTTTTAGAATGATTCTTTGTCATTGCAGGTAGAGGCGGTAAACAAGCGTTAAGAGGTTTTGCAATCCTTTTACGCTTCACCAGACGGAGCGAAGGTACGCGCATCCTGATCGTTATTCCCAGTTTGGGTCATCTTTTCTATCTTCACAGAAAAGTCAAAATATTGCAGAGTAGATTCAAATGCTTTTATACCATTATACTTTGTGCTTTCGTAGTTTTAATGCCATTGAAGATTCTTAGAGAAGAAGTTGTGGGAGCCGCCACTGAATACATCAACTCTTTTAGAACGAGGAGTTCAGATAGCGCAGCTTCTCTCGAAGAGGTGAAAAATGATGAAGATAATTGTAGCGAACTCTGTTTTCGTTTGGCGTGTGTTAAATATTCAGGTTCAGGCAGCCACATTTCCGTTGGCTGCTTGAAAATTGGAAAGCGTACTAAAACCAGACGGTGTGATTTTGAAGTTAATTTTCTGCAAATGAAGCGGCAATGTCCTTGCTCACATCTCGATGCTCGCGTTAACACCTCATAGCCTTTATTATGCACTTCAATAGC
Source organism: Pinus taeda (assembly GCA_000404065.3). NCBI lineage: Eukaryota > Viridiplantae > Streptophyta > Pinopsida > Pinales > Pinaceae > Pinus > Pinus taeda. The sequence continues at coordinate 62,847 of APFE030321758.1, forward strand.
GTGGTTGTTCGGTGTCCATGTCTACATAGCCTTGTATCCCGTCTTTGTCTAGTAATAATTATTTATGGGATGTTATTTTTTGATATTTCATTGTACGTTTATAATCGTATTAATTTTCCTTAATCCATATTAAAGCATATCCTAATCAAGCATTAACTAAAAACCACGGATAAGCAGTGGTCCTTATGGTAGTTGTTCTTGCTGCTTCTACCCATCATGTGAACGGAACCAACGATGTTAGGTTGTATCGTTTGGAATTATAATATCCTATAACGATGGCTCTATTTTGAATATAAAATATTTTGTCGTGAGTGATCATGAAAGACCAATCTGCATAGAATATACACTCGGTTGAAAAGCAACATAATTAGCACAATTGTTTTAATAAATTTGCTTTATATATCTTAATTGATATATAAGAGACGTATTGTAGTATATCAACCCCATTATTAGTTGAGGGTTGATGTGTGAAGTTGATTTGTTGATTATAGTTAATTATAATTGACAATGTGTAAAAAGAATTGATAAGTTGACTATGGTTGAAGAGTGTTGATGAATTTCATGATGATTGATAAGGTTCATTGAGGTTGAATATATGTGAAAGTTTGATAATGGTTGATTATGGTCTACGAGGTTTGTCAACAATTAATGTAACAATGTATTAATGTGCGATTAATCTAATAATTTTACATTAATATTGACCATTGTTACATTGTTATATTAACGTTGACCATAGTGACCATTGGTAGCCATGGTTGATAATGGGTCATGTTAGATTAATGTTAATGTTAAACAAATGTTTGCAACAACGGTTGAAGTAAATCAACGAGGTTGAGCATGGTTGAAGACGGTAGATCATTGTTTGTCAAGGAAAACCATGGTTGACTTTGACTTACAATGAGTACCATGGATGACCTGGGATCTGTTAGCTTCCTATACCAATAGGTTTCATGTTTCATGATTGACTGGAGAAGTGCCCAATATGTTCATCCTTTTCATGCTGCAAAGGTTCCATATTTTGATGAATTTTCACTATGTATAGGTGGTTAACTCTTGCCACTGTTGATGATTAGTTAGAAAGCCTAATCCTGGCTAGATCATGTTTGAATTTACTTGTCTTAGAATAGAGAATAAAGGCGTGCACAAACATTTTAAGCTTGACAAGCAAGTAGTTAGGTAGAGAAGCAAAGGGTCTCAATAGCTTAATCTGAGCCCTAGAAGAAATAAGGGTAGACTTAGATAGAAGGGCAGATAAAAGAAAAGAGAAGAATCATGGGTTGCCAGTTCAAGTGCACCCAATGAAAATGAAGAGAAAATGTTAGCTATACTAGGTTGGGTAGGCAGTTTTGATGGTATAGAAGCGTGGTTTATGAAGAATTTTCTCCTTTGGAACAAGTTTCCATCTCATAAAAATCATAAAGTACCACGGCAAGGTGGCTACAAAACAAATGGAGAATGACTAATTCCCCTCCCCATTTTCCCAAGAAACATTTACTAACATTCCACCCAAGGGAAATGAGATCTGCTCATTACCTTTAGTCCACTTCATCCCATAGAAAACTAAGTGAAGATCTATTTTCACCTAGGCAAAACAAGTCACATTTCTTGTGTAAAAAGTCTTTATCCCATTTTGCCAAAGTTTCCTAAACTTCACCACTTGTCACCCTTTCATTCCCCCCTTGCCTAAGTTTTCACTCTATAAAACTTAGCCTAAACCATACAAACCCATCCCAGATAATCATATTAACCTACTAACCTTATTATATAGCCCCTATGCATTTTCCCCTCCCTTACTATGTATAAAAACAAAAAAATCCCTAAAAAATCTAATACCTTGACTCTTGGCTAACTATAGCCATATTTTAACATTTTACTAGGGAGTTACTGTTCCACCAGGGGCTAATAACAACCCTCCACGTGCCCATCAAGACTTATTTGGCCTATGGCTAAATAAAATAGCCGAAACCCTCAGTTTTCCCCCAAAAAACCCACTTTTCCAAAGTCCGAAATACACCATAAAACCTTACAAATCATAAAAAATCAAAGCGGGTCTCCCACCGCTAACCTTCTGCCACCTCCATCACCTGCCAACTGTCTGATCGGCGCTCCTAGATCCGACGATAGGCCGCGATTTCGAAAGCCCCAACTTGTCGAACGATAGCGTCCGGGGGATGGGCTGTATTTCCGCCGTATCGAGGGCGCGTGTCAAGCGCCTGGTGTGTTCGGAGCCCCCTCCCGCGAAACCACTTCCCCCCAAAAGCGGTATGGGGAATACCACTTACAACCCACCTGCCTCCCTGTTGACGTCATGCCCATGTCACCTCATGATGTCACCCGCCACGTCACCTGCCATGTCACCTGCCACGTCATATGCCACGTCACCTGCCATGTCAGCATTCGTACTCCACTACATGACAAAATTATGTCATGCCGATGTCATCCGAAAAAATCACCCCTAACCTGCCAAAGTCAAAATTTTCGGGTAAAAAGGGTGAAAACGTTTGTTTTTACCGCTTATCTTAGTTTTTTCCAAGCGACCTGTGCATGCAAAATTATGTGCAAAACACTATTTTCGACCGTTGAAGTCTGCCAACCAGCAAGTTAATTACATAGCTCGGCCCCTTGGCTCCCCTGGTAACCTGCAAATTGGCCATTCCGCCAAGAAAATAGGCATTTACGACAATTTGCCCCCAACCGTGTTTTTCACTGCGTTTCTATGTAAAATTGGCCACAGTACCTATAAATTTGAAAAGAAGAACACTGTGTTGTTGCCCAAATTATCCCAGAACCTTTATCTTGCTAAAATTCACCACAAAATCACACATTGAGCTAAAATTGAGCTCATTTGGCCCTGCAAACTCTCCAAGAAACCCCGAAAGCTGCCTTTTGCCCACAATTGAAACCCATTGTGCCAAAGAAGCCCATAGCTCCTGTTTCTTCAGCTGACTTCAAACCACAGAGCCAAATTGAAGCCAACAAACCAGTTCCTACAGTGAAAATCCAGGAGAAATCCATAGAGCCATTGTTCTACCCATTTTGCCTGCACAGAGTCAAAAGTTCCAAGTTTAAAAAGCAACAAACCTTAGCCATGGAAGGTCCAGTGGCCTTAAACATCACTCCCCTCAATGCACCCCACAAAGAGTTGGAACATTTTCCCTTCGCTGATAGAGATTATCTAATCGAAGACCTAGTAGGCTACCAAAACCATCTTCAAGGAGTCTGTGAGCTCATAAATAGTTACTTAAATCAAGATGATGTTTATGGCATTTGGGAATCAAATCTACCCAGATACTACCTCCCCTCTGTGAATATATTCCTTGAGATCATTCACCTCTATTGTGAGAACTCTTAGCCAACAAACAGGGCAGTTAAGAGTCCATCTGGGACTACTCTTTTTTATATTACTCCATACTCTATAAATCAGATGTTGAACTTCAAACTAACCCACCTCGAGTTTCCTCTTACCATGAAGTACTTGCTGGATGAAGGTCCCAAACTCTCCAGCTCAGAGATAACCAGAATTGCCGAAGTGTTCATGAGAGCAGATAGCCAGCCTAAGGAGCCACCTCCCTTTCACTATGCCTGTTTCACTGAAATGGGTTAGATTAGTGGTTGATATGATATCTTTTATATTGGGGTTCAAGACAAGTGAGCATATTGATGAAACCATACTGGTTATGATGTCTATCTTTACCCTAGGGCAGCTCCCTGTTGTCAAATACAACTATGCCAAGTTTATTGCCAACAAGATGCATGACCAATTGTTGAGGCTAGATAGGGAGGGAATCTTCAAATATTATTCCTATATCTATCATCTATTTTTATATTACCAGCCAGATATCTTCCAATCCCCCATTAGAAAATTGGACCATAAAGGGGAAAGGAGGTCTGTGATTTTTTGGACCCTAATCTTTCATGATGTTCATAGCTCTCCCTACTCTTATTGTGAGTTTGTGGATTTTTTTGTATACCCAGTCTCTTCTCTCCTAATGAGAAATCCTCCTACTAGACTGACACATGATATGCAAAAAATACTACAGCTCTCCAAAAACTATAAAATACATGACTGGTACTTTTACCAAAATCACACTATTTTGAGGATATATGGTTGTGAGCTATGCCCCTATAGGCTGCCTAGATATGTGCCAATGAGACTATTTGCCCTGGAATATTTCAGGCAATTCATCAATTCAGATCTGAGTCACTTCCATAGCACAAAGAAAAAGGTCTGATTGAAACTCAAAGACCAGTTAGGCCCCTTTGTTATGAACAAGAAAGAGGGATGGAAGGATGCTGATGAACTATTGGGTCAAACATTCAGACTCAAGAGAATATTTTGGTGGGTACCCTATCAACCATATGGCTTTATCAATGCAAGAAGGGTAAAATATAGGCTAGCACCATATGAACACTGCAGCATCCCTGACATAGAAAATTATGCCAACCAAGATGAGTGGTTGGAGGGCACACTAGTTGAAGAGTTAACTAAGGAAGAAAAAATGGAACAAACCATGAAAGATTTGGAAAAAACTCTTCACTTGGAATCTTTTTGGTAGGTGTCTTTCAAAAAGCCACAACAAACCGAGGAAAGCTCATCAACTTCCACAACTGCACAATAGGTTGCCCAGGAAAGGACTACACCAACAACAGGGACAACAAAGGGCAAGGAGTTGATAGTTGCGGAACAAGAAACCATGGAAGAACAACCTACTACCTAAAAGGAACACAGTCAAGGGCAAGCCCCTTCACTACAGACACAAGCACCAGAGGTACCACCACTGCAGACTCCTTTTCCTGGGGAGAGAAGTAAGAAAAGGGACCGAGAAGAGACCACGCCTGCAAGTGGGTCAACAGGGAAACAAGAGGCCAAGAGGCAAAGGGTAGATCCTTCTGAAGAGGACACTATGGAAGACATCACTGAAAGCACCAGAGGAGAGAGGGCCATCAACCAATAGACTTCAGCTAGCTCTCACAGACAAGAAGGAGGGAGGCAGCATGGAATGGAAGTCTCCTCCTCAAGGTCATAGGCCAAGAAACCATCAGACATCAAACAATCATTCATGGAAATTAAGGATCAAAATGAGTCTTTAAGAATTCAGTTGTATGACCAATTTCTTAAGATGACACCTTCCAAACAGCATAGACTAATGGAAACCTATGACATTAAGGAGGAGAAAATGATTTTAAGTCATTTCAAGCCCAAGGTTCAGCAGCCACAGTCTGTAGCTGACTACATAAGGACCAATGTAGAGGTCCTTGCCAAAGACATACACCCAATGGACCAAATAGAATTGCATAAACAAACGGGTGAAATGGTCTATGCTACACTGGCAGACAAGGCAATGCTGGCCCACCAATTAAAAGAGTCATTGAGTAATACATCTGCTCAATTGGATTTAGAGAAGATCCCTTCTCTAGCTAAAGAAAATCTAATAAAGACTCTGGAAGAAATAATTGTTGAGTTGGGACATGATCCCAAGGATGCCAAGGGCATCAAAGCATTGATCAAAAAGAAGGAGGAAGATATTGTTGCCCTTAGAAAGCAATTGAAGCTGCATGTCACCATGCATCCCCAAACCATAGAACTAGCACAAGAAAAAGCATAAGTGGATGTCATGGATTTATTGATGAGAATGAACCAAAGGTTAATGCAGACAGAGCAAGAGTTGGAGAAAGCATTGCAAACTAAGCAGGGAGAGTCGACCTCCCAGCCACCCGAAACAGCTCCAACAATTGTCTCTGCTTCCCCCACAGACACAGCAGCAAACCCTCCCACTGATCTAGCATCAACAATAGGTACAACAACTAAAGGTGCTATAGCAGCAACATCAACAGAGCCTGAGACCAACATGAGAATGGAATAAATGATGAAGGCAGTGAAAGAGCTGGAAACTCAAATGTCAGAGCTCAAAGACACAAAATAAAGACTAGCCAAGTTAGAAGTGAGCTATGAGAAATAAAAAATAGCAGTGGCAGAAAATAACAGAGAGGTGAAGGCTCTGGAGAACAAGGTGAAATCACTGGAAAAGGATCTCACCTTGCATAAACCTCTGGCAGACATTAAAATGATTTTGTGGACCAAGATTGGCCAGTCCATTACTGACCAATGGCAATCAATCAAACAATATATGAACAAATTGAATTAATAGAAAGGGCACAAGAGCAAATGCAAAGGGCCTAGGCATCATTAGGAAATATGTCTGAGCAGGCCAATGCGCTCATCCATTTTCTGAACACCAATACTAAGGAACAATTAGCAGCTTTGGAGATCACTAACAGCACAGGCACCATTTTGACAATAAAGAAGGTGCTAACAATGATAAATATTATACAGACTTAGGAAAGAAAGTGTCAAGAGTTGCAGATGGATATTAATGCCTTCACAGAGAAATTCACAAACTTGCAGCAAAAGGGTCTACCCAATTTAGTCACAAGGAATCAAAAACTGTTATCACATCAACATTATGCTCATCGGGTGGACATGTATGTAACAAATCAGATCACTGCATCATCCAGCAGCTCAGAAGACACAGGACCTCCTTCCGTACAGAGCTTTTATGATAAATTGGAGAATTTGGTTTTTATAGAACATGAAATAAATCATCTTTTTGAAGTCAAGCCTAATTTTTACAGGTATACTGATGGTGATGAAATACTTTTAAAAATACAAATACATCAGTTTCCTATAGAATAGTGGTGGAAAAGTATGTTCAAAGTTTTGCCTAAGTAAATTTGGATATTTTTGCCTATGTACACCTAGTCAAAGAGCAAGACACGTGGCAGATATGAAGGAAGGAGTTGAAGCGAGGATCAGGACACATTAAAGATGAATCAAGAGCAGGTGAATATATTAGGACAGCAACGCAAGAAAGCAAATGAAGGACATAACTACTAGTTGAATTCTTGGGTGAAAAGTCTAAAATATCTTGTCAGTTAAAGCAGCTAGCACAGCCACAATAACTCATACCTTTATTTCTGCATTTATTTCTCTAACAAAGTAGCTGAAGGAAGTTATTTTTCCTTATCTTATCCTCAATAAATTTTGTAAACTCTCTTTTTGTATAAATACCCCCCCAAATAATGTATTCGGGGTTGGTGATTCTCCTATTGAACTGCACTATAACTCGGATATTTATTAATACAAAGGGCATTGAAATGTATTGGTGCTAGACCTTCTGAATGTGGATGTGATGATTCTGGACACTGCTACAGAATTCCCGTGTCTTTCTTTGGCTCAATAAGTTATTCTAACTATGTTTTTGTGTTTTCTGTGTTTGCAAATCTCATATATGTTTAAATACACTATGTGTTCAATTCCTATTGTTATTTATGATTTCTTCACAATTAGCATAAATAGAAATTCTTAAATGCTTCTGTTTCTACTAATTCCTTCATTCTGAACATTGTCAAGGAATTCTTCACTGCTCCTTGAAAATATCCAAGCGCCTTCCCTCTACCACCATGATAAATGATTCTTGACCGCCCTTTATCATCTGGTCTACATCCCATCAATCACTAGCTTTCGATATTGTTCCAAACTGATTATCCTACTCTGTAGTATTGCCCATCATCACAGAAACACACTCAGCAGTCCGTCTTCATAGACTCCATTTCCCAATGGAATTAACTCTTTCAGACTTGCATCCTACCTTTGTTTGAAATCACCATCCAAACCCATTTAAAACAAGCCTCTGCACATCATAACTAGCATAAAAACTTCAAATAATCAAAGTTAAATTATATAGAGAGAGCCCTCTCTGGATGTAGTTTGGCTAGAAATTGCATCTAAAAGATTGGTAAGTGGTTACCTTGGTCGTATTCCCTTTTCTCACAAGTTTTGGGGAACAACCTGAGTGATAACATCATTGGCGACTCCACTGGGGTCCTGAATGAATGTCTGTTACTACTGTCTAAAGTCTAAAGCTACAGATGGAGCCTGAAGTTAGCCAGGCATCCTTTGAAACTGTCTTTGCTATGCGATCACAAGAGTAAATAAAAGCTACTTCAGTCCAACTCCAATTTAGCCTTAGAGTCTGAACAACTATCTCAAAGATTTGTTTGGCCATCCTTATTTCAAACCTCCCTGAAAGAAGGCCCCAAATCCTCCTACATTCCAGTAGCTTCCTTCAAGACATTTTCAAAACTTGTATCCTCCAAATATTCCTAGAAAAGACCAAAAAAATACTTAGAAGTTGGCTCCAAAGAAGAAAACTCGATACACAAGGTTAAACCCAGACCTGAATCCTCGAGTTATTTTTGACAATCCAAATCTGATTGCTAAGAGCCTTAGGAAACCAGAAAGTCAAGAGAGTTATGTTGATTCAAACCTTGAACCATCCCAACAGAAACCCATTCAAATTAAACCTCCTGTAGAAAATTCTCAAACTCTTCTTCCCATTGCTGTAACTTCTTCCAGTTCACCTTTATTACACCAAAATCTCTTTTCCACCCATCCATCCACAACACTTATCTCAGCTCTCATCCCTGTGCGTCCGGTTGTCCCACTTTTCCCTTCTAACATGGCAAATAGATATGCTCCCCTGTAGCAGCTTGCCAATCCAGGGGCTATGCCACAGGATTACCAGTGCAAAATTACCTACCTTCATAGTACATGCACTTACACTGCTCAACAACATACCAACAGAATGACAGACTATTTTGAAAACTATGAGATTGATGATAATGATGTTAGGATGAAACTTTTTGTCCAGAGCTTAACTGGTGATGTAAGGGCATGGTTTAGTTCACTCCCTACAAACACAATTGCTAATCCAGATGCCCTTTATCAAACTTTCTTAAACAGGTGGGAGAAGAAAAAGGACCCTTTACACATCTTAACTGAATATGATAATTTAAAAAGAGGCCCACAAGAGAGTGTCCAATATTATTGTGCCAGATTCAACAATACATACCTTGCCATTCCAATAAATCTTAGACCACCACCAGACTTAGCATTGATCAAATTCCCTGATGGATTTGATTCCGACATGGCTTACCATCTCAGGGAGAGAGCTCCTCTTAGCCTTGAAGATATGCAGAGTATAGCTGTGTGTGTTGAAGCCAATCTGATTTCTAAACGAAATCGAGCTAGAACTGAAAGAAGAACAACTTTCAAAGAGGAACCCTCTTCCTTTGAACACAAACTTGATGTAATTATTAAAGGTATGGATAGATTGGGAGACAGAGTGGAAACTATTGAGAGAAAATATTCATGGGAAAAGCAACCAAAAAACAATGCAAGAAATCCAAACTTTAGAAAAAATCAAAACCCCAATATAGGAAAAGTTGGTCCAGACCAAAACATAAGGCCTCCCTTCCAAGAAAACTATGCAGAAGCCTCCACATCTAGTGAACCAACAGAGGACCAACACATTAACCTAACGGGTCTCAACAGTGGCCAACCAATTTTCCTAACTCAAGAAGACCAAGAAGCTCATACCCTTAGTCAGTGTCAAATGAAATCAGGGGAATCCTTTGATTTTAAGTAAGGATATGAAACAACTGTGTATGAAGTCCACAAGCAATACAACTTGAGAAGTAGGAGATATACATCCCTAATGATCCCAAGCAAAAGACCATCAAGCAACATACCAAAACTAAACTCAAGTACTCTCATGTACCAATCATCCCTAAATCCACTTCCAATCTAAATAGTCTAACAGTGGAAGATGTTTCAGACCAAGAGAGATCACAACAACACCCTACATCTGTCTCTCCACTCAGAGAAGTTGTATTAGAACCTTTGGAAGATGGTGAGAAAGCAACCCTAGTTCATCATAATATTTTAGCAAAAGAGGCAGTTATTCAAAACTCAGTTGAAAGGCACAACCTTGTTGCCCAAAATGTCAAAACACAAACAAAAAAACCCTTTTAACATGGAGGCTGAAATAAGTAAGTTAAAAGTGTCCATCCCATTATCTGAATTGGCTAGGCATGAAGTTTTTAGGGAACAAATAAACAGATCATTACAAATTTCAGAAAACAAAGATTCAGTGAACATCCTTGATGATCAACCAGAACTTATATTTGGCCTTGAAGCAAATGGTAAAACAGTAGATGGAGGTGTCCCTCCCTTTTATGTAAGTTTAAACATTCATGACAAGGTGCTTCACAGTGAAATGTTTGACTCAAGAGCTTTGCATAATCTGATGCCCAAATTTGTCATGGAAAAATTGGACCTAGATATCACAGGGCCATACAAAGGCTTGTTTTCATTTTATTCTAGTCAGGTCCGGTGTCTAGGCTTAATCGAGGATCTATGTGTGTCATTAGTCCAATATGTAGCCAAGACAATTCTCATGGATGTGGTGGTAGATGATATCCCACCCAGGTATGGAATGTTGTTATCTAGATCCTGGGGTGCCAAGCTACAAGGATCTTTGCAACTAGACATGTCTTATGCCACTATCTCAGTCTTCGGCCAGCCTAAAACGCTATAATGAGAAACTTTGATGAAGTATGGGGTAAGTAGTCAAGAAAAACCCCAAAATTTTCCCATTTATTCTATACATTCAGACATGGACTCTTTTGTCTTATACAACACTGAGATTCAAACCCAAACTGATGTAAAAACGATGACTTCAAGTCAGGATCAATTCCTAAGCAAAGAATCCACAGTTCAGATTCAAAAAATCTTGGAAAACAATAAATTAACAGTCACACATAAAGAATCCTATGGGACTGTAAATCCAACTATCCCTACTGAGCAAATGGAAAAAGCTCCTAATACCAGTTCAAATCAAGAAAATATATGGTATCTGGAGTTTGATGGATCTGTTAATAAGCTAGGAGCAGGGGTAGGATTTTGGATACATAATGTGAAGGATGACCATGCTGAAGGGCATGCATTTATATTGAATTTCAGGTGCACTAACAACATGGCCGAGTATGAAGCCCTCCTCTTAGGGCTCAAAGTGATAAAAAACTTAGGTGCATCTTGGATATCAATTTTGGGAGACTCTGACCTCATCATTCAGCAAATAAAGGGTAACTTCATTACAAATGATCTTAGGCTGAGGTCATATAGAGATGCTACAATGGAAATTCTCAACACCTTTCTTGAAACCCAACTGACCAAGATTCCAAGGAATCAAAATCTGCATGCCCATAGTCTAGCAACTTTTGCAAGGACTTGCAAATTGCCATTCAAGCCTAATCACCTATTCACTGCTGAAATAAAACATAGACCTGCAGTGCTAGATAATGTCAAAAACTAGCAGGTGTTTGAAAATGATACACAAATCAACAATTTCTTGACTTTGAAAGAAGAGTTCACAAGAACAAAAATGGATTCCAACACTATAGAGGAAAGCAACCAAATGGACAGAGTTGAAACACATATCTCTACTGAAACAACAAACCAGCTTCTACATCCCACCAAGTTCACTAAAATAGATTTATAGCAACTTCATGAAAAACAAGGCGAGGATGCAATTGCAGCAGAATATGAAGTTATTGAGCTAAAGGATAACTTTCTACCTACAGGCCTCACTTGTTTAGAGGACATTTTCGACTCAAGTGACATCTCTAGGAAAACTAAAATGCAGCCACTAAACGCAAAAATTGAGGAATGTAATCTAGGAACTGCAGAAAATCCCAAAATGATAAAATTGTCCAAAGCTTTACCTCTTGACCAAAAGCTCAAGTATATTGAACTGTTCAAAGCATTTCAAGATGTCTTTGCATCGAGTTATGAGCACCTAAAGTCTTATGATACTGCAGTAATCCAACACACAATACCTCTCAAAGAAAACCAAAAACTTTTGAAACAGAAACTCAGGAGGGTCAACCCTGTGCTACTCCCTTTGATTGAGAAAGAAGTTAAGAGAATGTATGAAGCTGGAATTATAGCTCCAATCAGATTCTCAGAATGGGTTTCAAATTTAGTGCCCACTAGAAAGAAGACAGGGGAGATAAGGTTATGTGTTTACTTGAGAACAAATTCTCTTTAAAGGACAATTACCCTGTGCCCAAAATGGATCACATTCTGCAAAGGGTAGTGGGTGCTTCAAGGATATCACTATTAGATGGATTATTAGGCTTCAATAAAATCCTAATGCACCCTGATGACCAAGACAAAACTTCTTTCACAACCTCTTGGGGAACATTCAAATATGTGAAAGTGCCTTTTGGACACAAGAATGCAGGAGCAACTTTTCAAAGAGCCATGGATATTGCTTTTGCTAAAGAGATCCATGACTTTCTAGTTATTTACCTAGATGACCTTACAACTTTCTCCAAATCAGATCAAGAGCACCTAGATCATTAAATCCAAAGAAATCATTGTTTGGCCTAGAAGAAGGAAAATTATTGGGCCATATCATCTCTAAAGAAGGCATTAGAATTGACCTAGACAGAATACAAGCCATCTTACAAGTCCCTCATCCCAGAAACATTAAAGAACTACAAGCCTTTTTGGGAAAGATCAATTTTCTTAGAAAATTCATACCAAATCTGGCTGAACTAATAAGATTTCTGAATAACATGCTAAAAAAAGACTCCAAGGTTAAATGAACAATAGAGGCTAAGCAAGCCTTTGAAGAAATAAAAAAAGCTTTGACTCAAACACCAGTCCTCACAAGCCCCAATTTTGAGAAAGACTTTATCATATTCTCATTTGCATCAGAACATACAATTATTGATGTCTTGCTCCAAAAAGGTGACCAGCGATGTGAAAAACCCATAGCCTTCTTCAACAAAGCCCTTAGAGATGGTCCAGTTAAAGATCAAATCATGGAGAAACAAGCATATGCCCTTGTAAAGGCCATTAAGGAATTTAGAGTTTATATCTTGTACTCTAATGTGATTGCTTATGTGCCCAACACTGTTGTTAAAGACATCCTGACCCAAGAAGGCATTGAAGGCAAAAGGGGCAAATATATAGCTACCATATTGGAATATGACATTGAAATTAAAACAACAAAACTGGTAAAAGGACAAGGACTAGCTAAACTCATGACTGAAACAAAGTTTCAAGCCCTTGACATAAATCAACTGGATAATGAGCAGGAGATGGCGACTCCACAGATCAATCAAGACTTTTTACAATCACCCTGGTATGTTGACATATCTTTTGTATTATTAAACCTGCAAGCTCCTCCAGGATTATCGATAACTAAGAAACGATTTTTGAAAATGAAAGCTTCCAAGTTTTGCATTTTAGATCATGTTCTTTTTTGGAAAAACCTTGAAGGTGTTTTATGAAATTGTCTAATCAAAGAAGAAACTGACAAAGTACTTAAAGAATTTCATGCACGGGATTGTGGTGGACATTTGTATTGGAAATCAACTGCTGATAAAATCCTAAGGGCTGGATTTTATTGGCCCACCCTATCTGCTGATGTGAAAAAATATGTAACTTCTTTCCACAAATGCCAAATCTTTGAAGGCAAGAAAAATTTGTTGCCTCTGCCCCTCAAACCCATTTCCATTGAGAAACCATTTCAACAGTGGGGTTTAGACTTTATTGGGGAAATACACCCTTCATCCTCTGGCCAGTGCAAGTGGATTTTGACTGCTATAGACTATTTTACCAAGTGGATAGAGGCTATCCCTTGCAGGCAAGCCAATGACATAGTAATCATTCAATTCCTTGAAACCAACATCTTGTCTAGGTTTGGCTGCCCAAAGAAAATTATTACAGACAATGTTGTTGCCTTTATGTCTAAAAAAATGATTAATTTCTGTCATAAATACCACATTACCTTGGGCCATTCCAAAGCCTATTACCCTCAAGGTAATGGCCTAGCTGAATCTTCCAACAAGAGCTTGATCAACATCATTAAGAAAGTCTTGGAGGAGAACAAGAGAAACTGGCATAAAAAGCTTGTGAATGCCCTATGGGCAGACAGATTGACCACCAAGAGATCTATTGGGACTAGTCCCTATCAATTGGTTTATTGAATGGAGGTAGTATTCCCTTCTTCTTTGGGGATCCCAGTGATAAAGCTGCTACAAGAGACACAAGTAGAACATAATTATATTTAGAGAAGGACCAATCAAACTATTCACTCGCAACAGACAAGAGAAGAGGTCTATCACAGAGCACAATAACTACAAAAAAAGCTTAAAAAGATATTTGATAAAAGAACCAAAGCATAGGACTTCTTCATAGGGGATAAAGTTTTAAAATGGGATTACAGAAGAGAAGATAGGGGAAAACATGGAAAATTTGATTTCCTATGGAGATGACCATTTATCATTCACACTGTACAAGGAAACAACACCTACTTTTTGAAGAGTCTTGATAGCATAGAGGCAGATGAGGGACCAGTCAATGGCAGAATGCTGAAGCATTACTTTGAACCACCTTGTTAAAGTACCAACACTTTAATTTGTACATAGTAGTGTTTACTTTCTGTAGTTTATTACAACAATAGAATAAGGAATAATTTACAGCAAAATTTTGATGAGAAGGCAAGGAATTGTGTCACCATTGGGTACTGTATTTTAAGTCTATCAGAAGAAGCTAAAGAAACGAACTTGGAAAGCTATGAGTATGATGAGAAATAATCAAACAGAGTACCCAAAACAAGGCTGGAATTTTTAGAGTGAGTTCATGAGAACTATAGGCATTGCAGAGGAGTCATTTTGTGAACAACAAAGGAGAAATTTCATAATACAGCAAAGAAATAAATATAAGGCCATCTGACCTGTTGTTCTTGACTTTTCACTAGGAAAAGCCATCCCCAAGTGGAGCCATTATTAGCTTCCTATACCAATAGATTTCATGTTTCATGATTGACTTGGGAACTGCCCAATATGTTCATCCTTTTCATGCTGCAAAAGTTCCATATTTTGATGAATTTTCACTATGTATAGGTGGTTAACTCTTGCCACAGTTGATGATTAGCCAAATAGCCTAATCATGGCTAGATCATGTTTGAATTTACTTGTCTTAGAATAGAGGATAAAGGTCTGCACAAACATTTTAAGCTTGGCAGGCAAGTAGTCAAGTAGAGAAGCAAAGGGTCTCAATAGCTTAATCTGAGCCCTGGAATAAATGAGGGTAGACTTCGATATAAGGGCAGATAAAAGAAAAGAGAAGAATCAGGGGTTGCCAATTCAAGTGCACCCAATGAAAATGAAGAGAAAATGTTAGCTATACTAGGTTGGGTAGGAAGTTTTGATGGTATAGAAGCATGGTTTATGAGCAATTTGCTCCTTTGGAACAAGCTGCCATCTCATAAAAATCTGAAAGTACCGCGGCAAGGTGGCTACAAAACAAATGGAGCATGACTAATTCCCCTCCCCATTTCCCCAAGAAACGGTTACTAAAATTCCCCCCAAGGGAAATGAGATCAGCTCATTACCTTTAGTCCACTTCATCCGATACAAAACTAAGTGAAAATGTGTTTTCACCTAGGCAAAACAAGCCACATTTCTTGTGTAAAAAGTCTTTATCCCATTTTGCCAAAGTTTCCTAAACTTCACCACTTGTCACCCTTTCATTCCCCCCTTGCCTAATTTTTCACTCTATAAAACTTAGCCTAAACCATACAACCCCATCCCACATAATCATATTAACCTACTAACCTTATTATATAGCTCCTATGCATTTTCCCCTCCCTTACTATGTATAAAAACACAAAAATCCCTAAAAAATCTAATACCCCGACCCTTGGCTAACTATAGCCATATTCTAACATTTTGCTAGGGAGTTATTGTTCCACCAGGGGCCAATAACAACCCTCCACATGTCCATCGGGACTTATTTGGCCTATGGCTAAATAAAATAGCCGAAACCCTCATTTTTACCCCAAACAACCCACTTTTCCAAAGCCCGAAATACACCATAAAACCTTACAAATCGCAAAAAATCAAAGCGGCTCTCCCGCCGTTAACCTTTCACCACCTCCATCACCCACCAACCGTCTGATCGACACTCCCAGATCCGACGGTAGTCGGTGACTTTGGAAGCCCCAATTTGACGAATGATAGCGTCCGGGGGATGGGCGGTATTTCCACCGTATCGAGGATGCGTGTCAAGCACCCAGTGTGTTCGGAGCCCCCTCCCCCAAAACCACTTCCCCCCTAAAGCGGTGCGGGGAATACCACTTACCACCCGCCTACCCCCCTGTTGACATCATGCCCACGTCACCTGATGACATTACCCACCACGTCATCTGCCATATCACCCGCCATGTCATATGCCACGTCACTTGCCATGTCAGCATCCGTACTCCACTACACAACGAAATGATGTCATGGTAACGTCATCCAAAAAAAGCACCCCTAACCTGCCAAAGTCAAAATTTTCAGGTAAAAAGGGTGAAAACGTTTATTTTTACCACCTACCTTAGTTTTTTCCAAGTGACCTGTGCATGCAAAATTACGTGCAAAACAGTATTTTCGACCATTCAACTACACCAACCAACAAGTTAATTACTCATACTGGCCCCTTGGCTCACCTGGTCACTTGCAAATTGGCCATTCCACCGCGAAAACAAGTATTTATGACAATTTTCCCCTGACCTTGTTTTTCATTTCTTTTCTTTGTAAAATTGGCCACAGAACCTATAAATTTGAAAAGAAGAACACTATGTTGCTGCCCAAATTATCCCAGAACCGATGTCTTGCTAAAATTCACCACAAAATCACACAGTGAGCTAAAATTGAGCTTATTTGGCCCTGCAAACTCTCCAAGAAACCCTGAAAGCTACCTTTTTCCCACAATTGAAGCCCATTATGCCAAAGAAGCCCATAGTTCCTGTTTCCTCAGCTAACTTCAAACCACAGAGCTAAATTGAAGCCAACAAACCAGTTCCTACGATGAAAATCCCGGAGAAATCCACAAAGCCATCATTCTACCCATTTTGCCTGCACAGAGTCAAAAGTTCCAATTTTAAAATGCAACAGAGCTTAGCCATGGAAGGTCCACTGGCCTTCAACATCACTCCCCTCAATGCACCCCACAAAGAGTTGGGACATTTGCCCTTGGCTGATAGAGATTATCTAATCCAAGACCTAGTAGGCTACCAAAACCATCTTCAAGCAGTCTGTAAGCTCATAAATAGTTACTTAAATCAAGATGATGTTTATGGCATTTGGAAATCAAATCTACTTAGATACTACCTCCCCTCTGTGAATATATTTCCTGAGATCATTCACCTCTGTTGTGAGAACTATGAGCCAACAAACAAGGCAGTTAAGAGTCCATCTGGGACTACTCTTTTTTATATTACTCCTGACTCTATAAATCAGATGTTGAACTTCAAACCAACCCACCTCGAGTTTCCTCTTACCATGAAGTACTTGCTGGATGAAGGTCCCAAATTATCCAGCTCAGAGATAACCAGAATTGTGAAAGTGTTCATGAGAGCAGATAGTTAGCCTAAGGAGCCACCTCCTTTTTACTATGCCTCTTTCACTGAAATGGGTAGATTAGTGGTTGATATGATATCTTTTGTATTGGGGTTCAAGACAAGTGAGCATATTGATGAAACCATACTGGTTATGATGTTTATCTTTACCCCAGGGCAGCCCCCTGCTGTCAAATACAACTATGCCAAGTTTATTGCCAACAAGATGCATGACCAATTGTTGAGGCTAGCTAGGGAGGGAATCTTCAAATATTCTTCCTATATCTATCATCTATTTTTATATTACTAGCCAGATATCTTCCAATTCCCCATTAGAAAATTGGACCATAAAGGGGAAAGGAGGTTTGTGATATTTTGGACCCCAATATTTCATGATGTTCACAGCTCTCCCTACTCTTATTTTGAGTTTGTTGATTTGTTTGTATACCCAATCTCTTCTCTCTTAATGATAACTCCTCCTCCTAGACTGACACATGATATGCAAAAAATACTACAGCTCTCCAAAAACTATAAAATAGGTGGCTAGTACTTTTACCAGAATCACATTATTCTGAGGATATATGGCTGTGAGCTATGCCCCTACAGGCTGCCCAGATATGGTCAATGTGACTGTTTGCCCTGGAATATTTCAGGAAATTCATCAATTCAAATCTGAGTAACTTCCATAGCACAAAGAAAAAGGCTCGATGGAAACTCAGAGACCAGTTAGGCCCCTTTGTTATGAACAAGAAAGAGGGATGGAAGGATGCTGATGAACTATTGGGTCAAACATTCAGACTCAAGATAAGCTTTTGGTGGGTACCCTATGACCCATATGGCTTTATCAATGCAAGAAGGGTAAAATATAGGCTAGCACCCCATGAACACTATAGCATCCTTGACATAGAAAAGTATGCCAACCAAGATGAGTGGTTGGAGGGCGCACTAGTTGAAGAATTAACTGAGGAAGAAAAAATGGAACAAACCATGAAAGATTTGGAAAAAACTCTTGAATTGGAATTTTTTGGGAAGGTGTCTTTCAAAAAGTGACAGAAAACTGGGGAAAGCTCATCAACTGCCACAACTGCACAATAGGTTGCCTAGGAAAGGACTACACCAACAACAGGGACAACAAAGGGCAAGGAGTTGATAGTTGCAGAACAAGAAACCATGGAAGAACAACCTACTACCTCAAAGGAACACAGTCAAGGGCAAGCCCCTTCACAACAAACACAAGCACCAGGGGAGCCAACACTACAGGCTCCTCTTCCTGAGGAGAGAAGTAAGAAAAGGGACCGAGAAGAGACCACACCTGCAAGTGGGTCAACAGGGAAGCAAGAGGCCAAGAGGCAAAGGGTACATCCTCCTGAAGAGGACACTGTGGAAGACATCACTAAAAGCACAAGAGGAGAGAGGACCATCAACCAACATACTTTTGTTAGCTCTCACAGACAAGAAGGAGGGAGGCAAAATGGAATGGAAGTCTCTTCCTCAAGGTCACAGGCCAAGAAACCATCAAACATCAAAAAGCCACTCATGGAAATTAAGGCTCAAAATGAGTCTTTGAGAATTATGTTGTATGACCAGTTTCTTAAGATGACACCCTCCAAATAGCATAGAATAATGGCATCCTATGACATCAAGGAGGAGAAAATTATTTTAAGTCATTTCAAGCCCAAGGTTCAGCAGCCACAGTCTGCAGCTGACTACATAAGGACCAATCTAGAGGTCCTTTCCAAAGACATACACCCAATGGACCAAATAGAATTTCACAAAAAAACGGGTGAAATGCTCTGTGATACATTGGAAGACAAGGCAATGCTGGCCCACAAATTAAAAGAGTCATTGAGTAATACATCTGCTCAATTGGATTTAGAGAATATCTCTTATCTAGCTAAAGACAACTGAATAAAGACTCTGGAAGAAATAATTGTTGAGTTGGGACATGATCCCAAGGATGCCAAGGGCATCAAAGCATTGATTAAAAAGAAGGAGGAAGATATTGTTGCCCTTAGAAAGCAATCGATGCTGCCTGTCACCATGCATGCCCAAACCCCAAAACTAGCACAAGAAAAAGCATAAGAGGATGTCATGGATTTATTGATGAGAATGAACCAAAGGTTAATGTAGATAGAGCAAGTGTTGGATAAAGCATTGCAAACTACAGGGAGAGTTGACCTCCCAGCCACCCGAAACATCTCCAACAATTGTCTCTACTCCCCCCACAGGCATAGCAGCAAACCCTCCCACTGAGCCAGCATCAACAACATGTACAACAACTACAGATGGTACAAAGGCAACGACAAGAGAGCTTGAGACCAGCATGAGGATGGAAGAAATGATGAAGGCAATGAAAAAGTTGGAAGCTCAAGTGTCAGATTTCAAAGAGACAAAATAAAGACTAGCCAAGCTAGAAGTGAGCTATGACAAATAAAAAATAACAGTGGCAGAAAGTACTAGAGAGGTGAAGGTCCTCGAGAACAAGGTGAAATCACTGGAAAAGGATCTCACCTTCCATAAACCTCTGGGAGACATTAAGATGATTTTGTGGACCAACGTTGGCTAGTCCATTACTGACCAATGGCGATCAATTCAAACAATATATGAACAAATTGAATTAATAGAAAGGGCATAAGAGCAAATGCAAAGGGCCTGGGCATCATTAGGAAATATGCCTTAGCAGGCCAATGCGCTCATCCATTTTTTGAACACCAATACTAAGGAACAATTAGTAGCTTTGGAGATCACTGACAGGACAAGCACCATTTTGACAATAAAGAAGGTGCTAACAATGAGAAATCTTACACAGACTTTGGAAAGAAAGTGTCAAGAGATGCAGATGGATATTAATGCCTTCAGAGAGAAATTCACAAACTTGCAGCAAAAGGGTCTACCCACTTTAGTAACAATCAATCAAAAACTATTATCGCATCAACAGTATGCTCATCGAGTGAACATATATGTAACAAAATCAGATCACTGCATCATCCAGCAACATAGAAGACAAAGGACCTCCTTCTAGACAGAGCTTGTATGACAAATTGGAGAATTTGTTTTTTATAGAACATGAAATAAATCATATTTTTGAAGTCAAGCCTAATTTTTACAGGTATACTGATGCTGACGAAATACTTGTAAAAATACAAAGACATCAGTTGCCTACAGAACAATGGTGGCAAAGTATGTTGGAAGTTTTGCCTAAGTAAATTTGGATCTTTTTGCCTATGTACACCTGGTCAAAGAGCAAGACACGTGGTAGATATGAAGGAAGGAGCTCAAGCGAGGATCAAGACACATTAAAGATGAATCAAGAGCAGGTGAAAAGATCAGGACAGCAACGCAGGAAAGCAAATCAAGGACATAACTACCAACTGAATTCCTCGGTGAAAAGTGTAAAATATCTTTTCAGTTAAAGCAGCCAGCACAACCACAATAACTCATACCTTTATTTCTTCATTTATTTTTCTGACAAAGTAGCTGAAGGAAGTTATTGTTCCGTATCTTATCCACAAGATATTTTGTAAACTCTCTTTTTGTATAAATAACCCCCAAAGAATGTATTCGGGGTTGGTGATTCTCCTATTGAACTGCGCTGTAACTCAGATATTTATTAATACAAAGGGCGTTGAAATGCATTGCTGTTAGACCTTCTGAATGTGGATGTGATGATTCCGGACTCTGCTACAGAATTCCTATGTCTTTCTTTGGCTCAATAAGTTATTCTAACTATGTTTTTGTGTTTTCTGTGTTTGCAAATCTCATATATGTTTCATAATCTTAACAACGGGGGAAAAGAATAGCCCAGAACTTGTTTAAATACACTATGTGTTCAATTCCTGTTGTTATTTATGTTTTCTTCACAATTAGCATAAATAGAAATTCTTAAATTCTTTTGTTTCTACTAATTCCTTCATTCTGAACATTGTCAAGGAATTCTTCATTTCTCCTTGAAAATATTCAAGCACCTTCCCTCTGCCACCATGATAAAGGATTCTTGACTACCCTTTATCCTAGTATTGCCCATCACCACAGAAACACACTCAGTAGTCCATCTTCATAGACTCCATTGCCCAATGGAATTAACTCTTTCAGACTTGCATCCTACCTCTGCTTTAAATCACCATCCAAACCCATTTAAAGCAAACCTCTACACATCATAACTAGCATAAAAACATCAAATAAACAAAGTTAAATTATATAGAGATAGCCCTCTCTGGATGCAGTTTGGCTAGAAATTGCATCTAAAAGATTGGTTAGTGGTTACCTCGGCCGTATTCCCTTTTCTCACAAGTTTTGGGGAACAACCTGAGTGATAATAGGATCAAAAGGAAAGATTATGGTTGACCATATTTTACCATTGTTACATTGTTACAATAATGCTACATTAATATTGAACATAGTTGACCACGATTGATGTTACCATAAATTTAATGCTAATGTTACATTAAAGTTAATGATAATGTTACATTAATGTTAGAAAAATGGTTACATTAATGGTTGAAGTTTGTTGATGGGCTTGAGCATAGTGGGTAAGGTTTATGATGGTTGAAGAGGATCAACCATGTTGTTCAAGGTGAACCATGGATAGCGTGAGTTGAACATGACTAATAATGAATACCATAGTTGACCTCAATTTACCATGATTCACAATGATTATCATGGTTCACCACAAACTAAGCAAAAGATTATGGTTGACCTGAGGTTACCATGGTTGACGTGTTTGACCATGTAAAGTATGTACAACCATAGCGACCATAATTAACTATAGTTAACATGGTTTGACCATGGTTGAACTTGTTATTTATGATTCACCATGGTGGAAATTTTTTCTCATTGGTGAACTTATTTGACCATGGTTCACTATGGTCAACCATAAATAAATGGTTGACCTTGGTTAACCATGAACATAACAATGTATTTACATGGCATTAATATAACAATGTAACATTACTGTTCATAATTGACCATGTGGGCTATGGTAGAACATGGTTGTCCATTATTAACTATGTTGGCCACATTAACTATGCCCAAACATCTCTTACCTAGTTATACGCTCTCTTCTTTGTACCTGTAGACAACTCCACTAACCAGGATTCTACATGAACTTCTTTATTCAAACCACATTTATCCACCACATTCTGACTAACTTAACTATAATTACATCTAGGTTCAACGAAAATGGAAAAAAATTGATCGAAAACCTTACCATCAATATCGATAACGATTTCCTGGTGATTTTCTTGCTTCTTATCCAACAATTTACAAATCTGTGGAATGTTATACCGAACATCCCCAATTGTCTGCACTTCTAGTGCACTATAAATGTAAGGCATATCACCCTAATTTTGCAGACAATACCTCTTAAGGTACTCCTTGCCACATTTCCAATACTGCAACCATCCTATAACATCACCTTTATTCTACCATACTCCATTAATGGTTACATTAATGGTTGAAGTTTGTTGATGGGTTTGAGCATAGTGGGCAAGGTTTATGATGGTTGAGGAGGATCAACCATGTTGTTCAAGGCGAACCATGGATAACGTGATTTGAACATGACTAATAATGAACACCATGGTTGACCTAAATTTAGCATGATTCACAATGATTATCATGGTTCACTATAGACTAAGGAGAAGATTATGGTTGAACTGAGGTCACCATGGTTGACGCGTTTGACCATGTAAAGTATGTACAATGATAGTGACCATACTTAGCTATAGTTAACATGGTTTTACCATAGTTGAACTTGTTGTCTATGATTCACCATGGTGGAAATTTTTTCCCATCAGTGAGCTTATTTGACAATGGTTCACTATGGTGAACCATAAATAAATGGTTTACCTTGGTTTATCTTGGTTAAACATGAATATAACAATGTATTTACATGGAATTAATATAAAAATGTAACATTAATGTTCATAATTGACCATGTGGGCTATGGTAGAACATGGTTGTCCATGATTGACTATAATGGCCACATTAACTATGCCCAATCATCCTTTAAACTAGTTCATCATGGTTGACCATGTTGTTTATGGGTATTTATAGTTGTTAATGGATAAAAATGCTGACCTCTTAATCCATCATCAAATATGGGTAACCATGGCTGGCCAAGTGTTGTATCGGTGGCCATGGTGACCAAGGTTGATTATATTTTAGATGGTTTGACCATGGTTGAATTTGTTGTCCATCTTGACATCTTGAGTGTGTTTTCCTATCACAGAGCTTATTTCACAATGGTTAACTATGGTCACGTATGCTTGACTGTCATTGAACATGGATTTTAAGGTATAGCTATTGTAACACCCTCCTCCCACATTTACCCAACTTAACTGGTCTGATGGGGTAAACATGTGATGAGAGGCTACTAAGATGTGATTCAACTCCCCATGTACATTTAAGGAAGTGGAATCGACAAAACCAAACCAATCTGACCTTCCACGCATGCTATGAAACATTTATAAGCCAACCAACACTTCTAGGTGACCAACCCCTAAGGAAACTTGACGTTTCACTGATATGGACCCCCAACTACTCCAATGACAAGCCATGCATGTGACTGAGGCCTTCTAGTCGCTCCCAAAGTAGGGACATGCCAGGGATTGTCGACTTTTCCACCTAGTTCTGAGCCTACGACCCCATATTATGTGCCACGTTTTTAGGGCCAAGGCTCAAGTCGCGGCCCAGAACTTCATGAAACTTTTAGAAATGATAAATGAGATTAGAACAAAGGTAAAAATTAAAACACTTCAAAGACTTGACAAGGCCCCTACTAGCCATGACAAACATTTTGTCAAACATGTCACACATATAAAATCTATCGGTCATAACAACATATCACAGCATAGGGATCTCATACTTTTCTGAGATTCATAAAGAATCATTTTTCCCCTATCACAATAGCTTAATTATCATCTACTAGGTCATATATTCATTTTACATTTACTTACAAATCAAAACATGATGAGAGACATACATCAAGTCTGTCATAAGACAATACTCATAACCAACATATAACTAATATAAATAACAAGGATGTAACCCAATACATTTACACATGAAATACAAAGAAGAAGAAGCTATTATTAATGAATGCAAAAGCCAAACAAGTTTGAGACTTCCATGAAACACCCCACCATAGACTCGTTGAACCAAATCTTTCTTTCATTTAATCAACCCCGAGGCATGTTTCAAGCATGAATGTGGGACTCAAAACAAAACCAAACTAGGTTTCCTTAGTATTTACTGCAATCCCCACTAGATCACTATGCCCTAAACAAGCATGGATGCCGCCAAATTCCTCCACCTACAACATGAGGAAATTTTTTATCTCCTGTTCTATAGGCTTTATCGTATATCTTGCCATACAACGGTTGAATATTCCTATCCACGATCAAGGCTCCACCCTCCACGCTTTACCATATATCTTGTTATTCACCAGTCCAAGATTCCAAGGCTTGATTGAGGACACACACCTTTAGGATTTACTATATATCCTCCCATTCACCATTTGAGGATTCCTAGGCACAGAAAATTTGTCTTTACCATAATCCCAATCCAGTCCATGCATTTGTAGGCCTTTTGTTCTTTCTTTCAAAGACCATCTTGCTCTATTTTGAGACCATTTGGAAATTCATCTTAACCAAATAAAAGCGAATCCATCACACTATGGTTGTCTAGAAATGGAAAGGCAAGCTTTAATAAAAATGTCGCACCTAGCGAAACCCATGCCAATGATAGCAAGAGAATAAAATGCAAAAATGCATCTACCATGCATGCCAAAGCCTGTAAAGAAATCACACATGCAATTTGATACATGCAAATAATCCCACTGTAGATACTAGATGCTACTCTTCCTTGCTTGATCTTTGATTTCCTTTGCCTTCTTAGTCCGTCCTTTGCTTTCATTGATCCAATGCTAGAGTGCTCCAAGAATTATCTAACCATCAAAGAGTGAGAGAGATAGAGAGAATAGAGACAAAGCTCCAAAAATGAACTAACAAAAGGTACCAATTGATCCTCAGAAGCCTTTTCATTAACGAGGCCTCTGTTTTCTTCAATTTTCCATTATTTTCCTTCAGTTTCCTCCCCACATCAAATGTGTGACCTTTCACCTTCCTTTTCTCCTAATTTCCAATATTTTAATAAATAAAATGTCAATTAATGCAACTTTTCCTTTCGAAAGCCTTCGCCATTTCCTTTGCCAAGTTCCTTAGCCATAATAAATGAAATGACCACCCACACTAGGATGTTTTTCACAACACTCAACTTTGAAAACATGTCCCTCGACCTTGGTTAATATTTTTTCCTTTATTAACTTATTACATGGAATTTTGACCGAGGTTGTTAAAGACTCTCCCTTGGGGGAACACCGTCCTTGGTGTTCAATGATGCCTACAAATAACAAAACTTTTGAAAGAAAAACATACTACCATGGAGCTTTATAACTTAGTTCGATGAGTATTTATAATGATTAACTTGCTGAGAAACAAACAAAGATGAAAACATAACAACATGGCAACCATAATGACATTACACTCGTACCACTTATTGAAGCTTTATAACACAGTTCATGATGATATTTACATCCATATACATATGTACATATACAAAAAAATCACAACAAAACATATACCAAAAACATTTGCTCAACCAGTGAATAGAGAATGATACATAGATAAAATTTAACCTACCATCTTCCATGTGGCTTCATCGAGCCGAAAATGCTTCCAATACACTTTAACCTTCTTGATTGCTCATTCTGGAGCATGAGAATATTTCTCTATAATATACACTGAGGTTCAAGCTGGAATTCTTCAGCTCACTCCACCTGAAATACTAACCATTGAGTCACATGATCAACATCTTTAGGATACTTGTTATGTAATGACACATGGAAAAAATCATGGACTTTCCCTATGAGAGGTAGTGTAAGTTAGTAAGCTACTAGTCTAATCCTTTATTACAACTCTACCCATATAATTCTTCAAACAGACTCATCCTTATTGACTACTAATACCCATTGTTATAAGAAAACTCAACCAATGGAAGGTACTCCTCCCATGTCCTTTGTTGATTTATCACATGCATCCTCAACATGCCCTCCAATATCCTATTGACCCTCTTTGTTTGTCCATCTTTCTATGGATGATAAGTTGTGTTGAAGGCCAACTTTGTCCCCAAGCCTCCAAACAAATCCTTCCAAAACTTGGAAGTGAACTTAACATCCCTATATGGCACAATATTCCTTGGAACACTAAGTAGCCTCACTACATCCCTGATGAATACTTGTGCCACATCACTAGCTGCATAAGCAGACTACTCTAGAATGAATTGTGCTATCTTAGTCAAATTCTCCACGAAAACCATGATTTAATAATGTTGTTTAGATGTCCTTGGAAAAGATATGATGAAATTCATGGATTTGAAATCCCACTTCCAATCAGGGATCATAATCGGTTGTAGTAGTGCATATATATGCTTACATTCTTTTTTCAACTATTGACAATCCAAACACCTAACCACAAACTCTGCCATGCCCTTCGTCAGATTCTACGAATGATAGAACTTCTTTACTACTCTCAATGTCTTCTGGTATCCAGGGTGACCTAAATATGGCTTAGCCTGAAATTTCGTTAAGATAAGCTTCTTGAACTCACTATCATTTGGCACATATATCCTGTCCCTAAATCTTAGCAAGCCATCACCTGTGAGATGATAGTCCACATGTTGGTCACCTCTATTCTATTGTAACCTATGCATAAGATCCATGTACTTGCCATCATGTTGTTCTTCTTTTAGGATCTGATGCTATAAATCTTTCCCATAAGAACTCATAATGTTTATATGATTCACCTATACTTTCCTGTGAAGAAAATCTGTAACCTTATTCTCCTTACCCTTGATGTTTCTGATTTTAAATTCAAACTCACTAATCATGGCCAACCCTCCAGCTTTCGTGGCATTAATATTCATTTGGTCAAATAGATACCTCAGTCAACTATGATCACTCATCAAGATGAATCTCCTTCCTAGAAGATAGTGCCTTCACATATTCAAAGCATGGATGATATTTTTTGACTCAAGATCATGGATTGAATAATTTCTATTATACTCATTCGGTTTTTGTGACTCATATCATACTACCTATCCTTCTCGCATAGGGAATACACCAAGTCCTCTCTTACAAGCATCTGTACACACCACAAACTCTTTATCAAGATATGAAATCTTCAACACTAGAGAATTCATCAACACTCCTCTGTCCATTCAAATTTCTTACCTTTCCTCTACGATGACGTAATAATATATGCAATGTCAGAGAAGTTCCTGATGAACCTCCTATAATAATCTTCTAGCCCCATAAATGATCTTACCTCATCCACATTTCTAACATCTGTCCATTCCATGATAATCCCTTAAGTTTTAGGGATCCATTTTTATGTCTTCCTTGGAAACAACATGTCCCAAGTAATGTACCTTTTCCTAAAAGAAACTACATTTTCTAAGCATGGTATACAACTCATGTTCTCTTAGTAATCTCAACATTGTATTTAAGTGCTCGATATGCACTTTCTCATTTTTACAATATATCGAGATGTCATCAATTAATATAATAACAAATATGTCTAGATAAGGATGCAATACATTATTCATCAAGCACATAAGACTAGTTAGAGGATCAGTCAAACCAAATGGAACAACAAAAAACTTATAATTCCCATACATGGTCCTAAAATTTATCTTTTAAATGTCCTATTCCTTGATGCGTACTTAATGATATCTAGATCTCAGATCAATCTTCAAGACCACTGCTTCTCCCTTCAATGGATTGAACAAATCGTCAATCCTTAGCAACAGGTACCTATTCTTAATGGTGACCTTGTTCAACTGTTTGTAATCAATGCACAACTTAAGAGTACCATATTTATTCTTTAAAACCAATAATGGTGCACCCCAAGTTGAGACAATTGGCCTAATGTATCCCTTATAAATAATTTCCTTCAACTCTAATGTCAGGTCTACTAACTTTAGTGTCCTCATCCTATATGGCTCCTTTTATGCTGGTGCTACCCATGGTACCAACTCAATGGGAAAGTCCACTTCTTTGGGAGGTGGAAACTCTGAAATCTCTACTAGAAACAAATCTTGAAATTGCTTCAAGATCAGGTACCTTCTCGATACATTCGCATGTTCAACATCCTTACCTTTATAACTAAAAATATGCATTACAAATAACACACACCCTTTTTTGCGACTGTGCTTTGTTTGCATAGCTGTCACCATTCTAACTTATGTTGCTTTCTTGTTACCCTACAAGCTCCTTTTTTCTCCATTATCATCCAAGCACTCAATGGCATTGTTGAGCTGACTGACTCATTCTACATCCCAGTATAATGTGTATCTTTGTTCGTCCGTCATCAAAGTTGAAATTTTGCCCAAATAAAATTAAAAAAAAAATCTAACTATACAAAACACATAAATAATGTTGGTTCATAAAATGATTTTCATGTGAATAAATTGGATCCCTCTCGACTCACGTTATATTCATATTTAAGATGAACCTATGCTAGTCATAAAAATCAACTTTCGTCCTATGAAGATATAACCAGTCCATACCCAAAAGCATACTACATGATCCTGATGGTAGTATAATCAAATGTGTTGAGGCATGCATACCATTCAACTCTAATGCACAATCTCCTACCTAGTGATACACTCTCTTCTTTGTACCTGTAGACAACTCCACTAACCATGATTCTACATGAACTTCCTTATTCAAACCACATTTATCCACCAGGTTAGGACTAATTTAAATATAATTAGATCTTGGTTCAATCAAAATGGAAAAAAATTGATCAAAAACCTTACCATCAATATTGATAATAGTTTCCTAGTGATTTTCTTGCTTCTTATCCAACAATTTACAAATCTGTGGAGTGTTATACCCAACATCCCCAATTGTTTGTGCTTCTAGTGCACTATAAATATGAGGCATACCACCCTAATTTCACATACAATACCTCTTAAGATACTCCTTGCCACATTTCCAATATTGCAACCATCCTATAACATCACCTTTATTCTGCCACCCTCCATGTCATGACCCTTTAAACTTCTTGTAAGGTGAAACATTTTCTTTTTGTAACACCCTCCTCCCGCATTCACCCAGGTAACCATGCCAACCAAGGTAAACATGAGACAAGAGGCTACTATGATCACATTCAACCTTCTATGTGACCTTAATGAAGTGGAATCGATGGAACATCACACACAATCATCCCACATCATCAAAAGAGCCCTCAAGAGACATGTCAATCACTCAAGTAGTTTATCACTCGATCACACTATTGTTATGGATCTCTTAGGCCATAGTCACTCTCTTGTTATGGGGAAGGGAGCAGGCAACAACGTAAAGTATCTCTCACAGGCTTACCTACCAGTGACTAGACACCAAAACTTCCAATTATGTGCCATCGACCCTGGGATTCAAGCCACTCTTTCAGGCCCAAAGCCTAGGCCACTACTGAGAATGGAGTGATAGCTTGAAATCAATAAAAGTACAAGGAAACAATGATGAAAAATCAATAAATTGAACAAGACCATAACCAAACCCATACTAGCCATGACAGTGATTTTGTCAAACATATCATTAACATGTAACCTACAAGTGTAAAAAATAGAATTAAGTGTAGGGATCTCATACTTATCTGGGAATCACTATGAACCATTGTTCACTTCTGTTATTTTCTACATTATCATATATTAGGTTTTTTGGGCCTCAGATATTCCCATTTTTCCCTCGTACAAATACCATTATTTATACCCTAAATTCCTATGCTTTTAACTCATTTCAGACTCTAATTCCATACTTTGCCATTAATTTATATCCTACACTTCGTGGTTGATTATCATTAGCTTTCTTAACCTTAGATGATTTTTTCATGATTTACTAATGATGGTTTTTCCATGTCTATTTACTTTAGGGATTCATTTCCGAAATTCTTCATAAGTCAATTAAAATAGTTTCTACAGGGTAAGTACATAATCTCTGTAGATTAAAATCTCAATTTTTGATCTAATGAAGAATAATCTTGAAACTCCAATAAACGTGTTTTGTTTAGAGCAACGTCGTTTAGGTGACCCAGAAATCATTTGGAAAAATTCGTCATTGAGGAGAAGTTATGGTCAATGGAATATTTGAGTGAAAGTTAAGTACAAAATCCGTGCCGAAATTTTGAGTTAATTACAGATTTGTTGGGTTTGACGATTTTGGAACAGCCACAATTCCATATATATTTTGGGTTGAAAATTTATTTTGTTTCTTTTTCAAGATATATGGTGCTACATTTAGATATTCTATATCACAATCATGCTATGCATGGATAATGAGATTTCCCATGATAAATTTGCCATAACCAATTCCAAAAACATCATTTGTAATGGATTTTTGTAATTGTTTAGCATTTTGCTAAGATCATATCCTTGTGCTTGGGATCTCAAATTGTACGAACATAGTATATATTTCACTCATTTAGAGATAGGCAGTTACACAAAGAGTTACAAAGAGTTACATAGGAGAGGAAGCACAATTACATTTATTGGTTGTTGTATATTAAAACTTTTTTTTTGGATAAATAAAGGATGATGATTTTGTTGTAGCATTGGTGTCCATCTTATGAACTGATTTTAGACCTATAACACATGGATAGGAAACGCCACCTAAAGCCATCATGTTTTCAGGGTTAACATAGATTCTGTAAGTGTGTTTATTTCCTTTTTATATTGAATTTCTTGCAAATGGTTTGAATTAGATTTAATTGCTTTGTCAATTTATTTCTGCATTTTAGATTATGTAATTGCTTCCTGATTTACGTTGCGATCCCGGGAATATTTTTAGGAAATGTGTTTTGTTTCAGTCAATAGATTTATATTTCATTTCCAAATTGTTTTCTAAATAGTTTTCATAATTACAACACTTCCATTTGTATTCTACATTTATGTTTTGTAGATCTGAGTAGAGGGAAACAATTTGAGTAGAGGGTAGTGATTGCATTTCTATTGGTTTCACTTTGGAGTTTGTTGAGTAAAGACTTGATCATATTCTGTACTCAACCACATTCTGTGCTTAGATGCTTTTTTCACTCCACCGCATTTTGTACTCAACTGATTTATGTACTGATGCCGCGTTCTTTACTTAGGTCACCTTCTGTACTTAGTTGCATTATGTACTCAGAATTGCTCTGAATTAGTTAATTAGAAAAATATAATTTGAAAGCATGAGTTGTGTGATTTCAATAGACTAATTATCATAGTTAATCATATGTTTATTTTGTAGTTTATGGAATAAAAGATCATTTGTTAATAAATTGTGTCATGTGAACAATTAACTTTAGGCATAAATTTTATATTTCACATGTCGAGTTGTTTTGAATCAATTAGCACTCATTTGAATATATCATTCATTATTTTCCCTGATTTCTTGATAAGTTTTAATTAATTCATTATTTGTTTGAAGTTATTTATTTGCATCAATAGATTAGTTTCAAAGTAGGAACAGAAATTTCGTACTTAATCAAGGAATATATTTCAAATTTCATGATTTTAATTTAGATTAGATGCTCTAATCTTGTGTTACCTATGCTTTTTCCTCGAAGCTTACAAGTCCCAAATTGATAATTTAATTTTGGGATTATAACACATATAATTTCCCCAACAAGGTCATAGTCACATTATCCATTCATATACAAGTAAAAATATGTTGAGAGTCATACATAACTATTGTCATAAAATATACATATAGCCAACATAATAGGAACATAACTACCATAGATATATGAACCATCAAAATCCACATATACATCAATATATTTACACATGAAAATAAAGGGGATGAATTTGTCATTAATGAATGCCATGAACAACTAGAGATGGGACTACTATGTTCCACCTGACCATAGATTGGCTAAGCCAAGTCTCTCTTCAGCGGATCACCCCCCGGCCATATTCCAAGCATGAATCTGCGACTCATAGAAAACATCAAAAACACCAATCAACATAGATTCCACTGGAGTTCTCTGCCTACACCGTGAGGAATTTGAGTGCCTCCTAGTATCTTAGGCTTTATTGTGCATCCACGGTCCAATCCAAGGATCACTAGGTCCTACACTGAGACATACTCTCCATGATTTACTATGTATCCCATCTTAGGATCACTAGGCCCAACGAAGATAAAATCCACCTCTTAGCATTGTCATATATCCATCGATTTACCGACAAATATTCCTAGGCCCATCGAGGCACATAATCTGTCTTTACCATAACCCACAGTTCGATTTAGTGGTTACTAGTCCAATGGCTTCATGATCCTCAGTCTAGTTCATGGGCCACTCAGACCATGTGTTTCTCAATTTGGAGATCCACCCCACTCAGCTTTGAATCAAATCTAGCCATCTCACATAAATCGTATGAGAGAACCCATCTCATCAAAACTATAAGCAAATGGTAAGGCTAGGATGAAAATACTATCACCTTTGGAAAAACCCATGACATGGGAGAAAAGAAGCACATGTAATCCCATGCATGCCAATTCTAGCAAGGAAAATATATATGCAAGTCGATACTTGTAATGAAGCTTGTTTTAGCTGCTTGATCTTTCCTTTCCCTAATTGATATTTTCTTCCTCTTGCCATCTTTTCCTTTCTTTCTCCAATGCAAAATTTATCCAAGAAACTCTAAGTGTCCAAGAGTGAGATAGAGAGAGAGAGAGAATAATAAGAGAGCTCCAAAACTCATCTGACAAAAAGGTTACCAACTAATCCTCAGAAGACTTTTTTATGAATGAGGCCTCTATTTTCATCATTTTCCATTATTTTCCTTCATTTTCCTCCTCACATGCAACATGTGACCTTTCACCTCCTTTTTCTCCTAATTTCCATTATTTTCATAAATAAATTTGCCAAAAATACCATTTTTCCTTTCCAAAGCCTTAACAATTTCCTCAGCCATAAAAAACCAAATGAACACTCCCTAGGATATCTTGCCCAACATTCAACTTGGGAAGTGTCCCATCAATCATGGTTATTGTTTTTAACTTTTATTACATGCAAGTTTCACCAGGGCTGTTAGAGAACCCTCCCCCTTGGGGTGACACTGTCCTCAGTGTTCAATCACACATACACCTCAAGAACCTGATCAAAGAAGAAATACTCGTCATGGAACTTTATAACATAGCTTGATGCAATATTTACAATGAAAGGCCTACTCACGACAAAACATCATGAAAACATGAAAACATACTGCATAGTGGAGCTTTATAACACAACTCATTACAGTATTTAAAATGATCAGCCTACTAAGTACCAATCCACATAACATCATAACATCATGATAACACAACCGTATGATAGAATAATAACATGAAAACATAATCATAATTACATAATAGCCATAATGCATAATGGATATTTATAACATAGTGCATGGTGGTATTTACATCCATACACATATGTATATATAGAAATATTAACAAAAATATATACCAAAACATATACCAAAGCATATATAAAAACACATACTAAACACCATATCTAAGAATATATTAAAAAATCATATAGCATATATCAAACCACCATAAAACATATACCAAACCAACATATCGAAGTTTCTTTTCCTCAACTAGAAAGAAAGAAAGGATACATAGCCTTCATCTGATCTACCATCTCCCATGTAGCCTCATCGAGCCCAAAATGCTTCCGTTACACTTTTACTTGCTTGATTGTTCGGTTCTAGAGTATGAGAACCTTTTTCTGCAATATACAGTGAGGCTTCGGCTAGAATTATCCATCTGGTTCCACCTATAATACAGACCATCCAATCACATGATTGACATCCTTAACATACTTATTAAGAAAAGATAAATGAAATATATCATGGAATTTTACTGTCAGAGGTAGTGAAAACCGATAGGCTACTGGACCAATCCTCTCAATGATACTGAAGGGTCCACAAAACTGTGGTGCCAAAATCGCACATGATCCAATCTACAA
The DNA here is from genome assembly GCA_000404065.3 of Pinus taeda. Classification (NCBI taxonomy): domain Eukaryota; kingdom Viridiplantae; phylum Streptophyta; class Pinopsida; order Pinales; family Pinaceae; genus Pinus; species Pinus taeda. Next base: position 97,198 of record APFE030321758.1, read on the forward strand.
GGAGGTATTCTTAGGTTTGATGTGCAAGTACACTTGCTCCCTAACTTAGAACTCCTTGAACAACATGTTCCTATCTACATAACTCTTATGCCTATCTTGTGCTACCTTTATATTCTTGTTGATCACCTACATCTCCTCTTCCATGTTTGCAAACATATCTAGTCCAAACAATACCCTAATAATTGGATCACTCCAACTGATGGGAGTATTTTAAATTTTCCCATACAATGCCTCCAAAGGACTCATCCTTGATGACTCTTGATAACCATTGTTATATGAGAACTCGACCACCAAGGGGAAATAATCTTCCCATTTCCACTACTAATGCATCACATACAACATCAACATTTCCTCCAATATCCCGTTGACCCTCTCTGTCTGTCCATTTGTCTGTGGATCATAACTTTTTTTGAAGGAAAACTCTATGCCCAAACCTGAAAATAACACCTTCCAAAACTTGGAAGTGAACTTCGCAACTGTGTCTGACATGTTATTCTTCAGAACACCATGCATTCTAACCACATCTCTCATGAATACATGTGCCACATCAATATCTGAGAACATATACTTCATTGGAATGAAGTGTGCAACCATTGTTAACCTGTCCACAATGACCATGATGGAATCATACTGCTTCACTGACTTCGGCAACCTTGTGATGAAATCCATTGAAATAACCTCCCATTTCCACTCTAGAATCACGATCGGTTATAGCAGTTCATGTTGGGTCCCTATAATACTAGTAATTACCCCATTACTATTGTAGTTATACCCCTTATTAATATTTTTGTGCCCCTATTGCCCCCATACTTTTATTACTGTGCCCCATAGAAGCCCTCTATTGTTATTTTTGTGGCTTTATATTATTATTGTTAGCTCGGTTGGTTTATATTGTGACTCCTTAGACTCCTATATATAGAAAGGAGGTTTTGTCATTTGAATCATCCAAGAATTGTTCATTTATGTAATGCAAAGGAGGTTTTCCCCTCGAAGAGGCTGAATTCTAAGGCGTTGATCTATCTTTTCTATCTTTTCTTGAGCTGGTTTCATAACATTTGGTATCGGAGCTTTGGATTCTAGGGTTTTGCTGCTCCAAACAGGTCATCGTGGAATTTTCGCTATAACTTTTTTTCTGTGACGTTTCCGAAGTTGCAAAAAAAACCCATTTGAGAAGAAATTGCGCTGAACCTTGGGTCCGAATTTCAGAGCATGTTACGTGATATTTTCGGAGATATGATCTGAGGAAATTGGTCTTTTTGCAGATTCGTGAATTACATTCCAAACAGGTGACCTGGGGAAAATCGTCATAACTTTCTATTTGGGGATCAAATTGAAATTTCGTCAGAAGGTGTAGAAAAAGGACAGAATTTAGTTTCTTGTACGCATTTTTCAGATCCAAAAGTCAAAACGGTGACTCGTGGCACATCGTACAAGTGCGCTCTACTGAACTAGTCTATAATCAAGTCACTGTGGGAGATTTCACATAACTCTTCCTTGGAGAAACCAATTTGGGTCAGACTTGTGGCATTGGAAAGAGGACACAAAGGGTTACTACAGGTCCCAAATTCAGAACTATATGATCGGAAAGTATAGAGATACATCAAAGGCAATATCAAGCTCCTACAAAGTGAAAAAAGGTGTGTAGATTTTCTTAAATTTTTGCTTAAGCTTGGTTTGAAAATTTATTTTGAAGGAATTCAAAGGGCATAATAGAGCATTATTATCGGTAACTGATGCCCCAAGGAAAGAAAATGGAAATGCCTAGTAAGGTGTCTAGAAGCTCTAGCATGACTCATGAAGAAGAAGAAGAAATGCTATATGATATATCAAAATTACAAGAGCAAGTGCAACAAGTGTCACTTGCACAAAAAGCAACAGAATCTAAGATGGAGGGTTTAAGGAAAGATGTAGAAGCTAAGATGGATGGTTTAAATAAAGGCGTAGAAGCTAAAATTGATGGCATGGATGATAAGATGGAAGAATTGAAGATAAATATGAATAAGTTGCTACAAGAAGTGGTCAATAAGGGTGAAAGGGTACTAAAGGAAACTCATGATGAGAACAAAAGAAATGTTAATCATGATTCCATAGACTCTAATGTTGGATCGAAGACTCACCATATTCCAAAAATCGATATGAGGAAGTTTGATGGAAAGGATCCTGCCACATGGATATTACAGATGGAGCAGTTCTTCGACCTCAATAATGTGCAAAACACACAAAAGGTACGTATGGCAACTTTATATTTGGAACCAAATCAGCTTGTATGGTATAAATTTCTTTTCTCTCGTAAACAATTTATCACTTGGGCAATTTTTACCGAAGAATTGATGGCACATTATGAGGATACAAAAAGCAACACTTTTTTAGCCAATTGATAAGTCTCAAACAAAAGGGTTCAATAATGGAGCACATTGAGGAGTTCCAAAAATTGAACATAAGGGTAAAGAATATTCCAGAGGAGCATAGGATTGATGTGTTCATAGGGTCTTTAAAGGATAATATCCAACATGATGTTCACCTTTGGGAACCTGATTCATTAGAGAAGGCATTCAGGTTAGCAAGAAAAATGGAAAGCAAATTATGGCAACCAGGAAGCATACCACTCACAACTATAAAGATGGAAGTGTTGTTGCCCCTAGTCTTCCACAACCTATAAGGTTGACACCACAACAACTGGAAGAAAAAAGAGCAAAAGGGCTTTGTTACAGTTGTGATAGCGAATACACTAAAGGTCACAACTGTGCTGAGAAGAAATTATTCTACATAGATTGTAAAGAGGAATAAGAAAAGGAGCAAGAAAGGTCAAAAGAAGAAGATATACTCCAGGAAAAAAGCCTATATGAAGAAGAAATAAATACAACCATATCTTGTAATGCATTGGCAGGAATTACCACTCCTCAAACTATCAAGATAGAAGGGGACAAATCAAGAAGAAAAAGGTAATAGTGTTGATTGATTCAGGAAGTACCCACAATTTTATTCATTGTAAGGTAGCAAAAGAATTGAATTGCTTCCTATATCCAGCACCAGAGTGTCAAGTGATGATTGCAAATGGAGGACCAATAAATTGCTCTGGAAAGTGCCATAATATCAAGCTATCCATGGGAGAATATGTATTGACTAGCCCAATGCTTTCCATTCCAATGGGAGGTGTTGATGTTGTACTAGGAGTCCAATGGCTACAATCCTTGGTACAATAGCTTTTAATTTTCAAGAACTTTTCATCAAATTTTCTACGGAAGGAAAGGAAGTTGAATTAAGGGGTATTTCAGGGAAACCAGGAAAG
>APFE030321760.1:0-14835 GCA_000404065.3 Pinus taeda
TTTTAGAGAGAGGATCTTAGCTTCAAGACTTACATAGTAACTGGATCTATCTTTAAGTCTCTGGATTGTTATACTCTGATCATTTATTTCATTTCTTAATGATATCACTTCATCCTGCGGTTGCTTCCTTACTTTGTTTCCTTCCTCCAACTGAGCTTTTAATCTGGTAACTTCTTCTTTGAAGGCACACTCCCTTTTGTTAAATAGATCTTGTTGATCTCTGATTTTATATGATGCTTCATTTTCTTGTTCATCTTCAATCTGAGGTGATTCAGAATCTGAATCCTTGCTTCCACCTAACATTGAATTTTCTTTCTTGCTGTCACTGTTCCTTTGAGTTGTGTTCTTCTTCTGAGGCACTTTATTCTTTAGCTTCTTTCCCATTGTTTCTATGGATCTCCTTCAAGAGATCAAGCTTCTGCCAAAGGACATGCTCTGATACCAATTGTTGGAAATAATATTGAGAGGGGGGGTTGAATCAGTATTAGTCAAATTAATAATATTTTTCTTTTCATACTAAAACTCATATACGCTTCTTTAGTGAAGGTAAATCACGTGTACACACAACTGTGTTTAAGGAAACCATCATATAACAAACAAACTTATGATTCAATTAATTCATCATATGTTGATCTTTAATCAGTGCATCAATACTTCATTAGCCATATAAACAGTAACCATGTGCAGTAATATCAGAACAAACCATCACACATAAGAAACACACATGAAGACTGAGATATAAGGTGGAAACTTAATGCGGGACAAAAACCACCTACTACTGTCTTCTTTTTAATATAAGAAAAATTTGTTTACAATCTTGTGTTGGTGCAGACTCATACTAGTATGCAGGCACCCACGTGAAAAAGGCTACAACCTTCTCTCATTCTCCAGCTACTACTAAAAGGGAGGTACAACCCCCTAGCTCTTGTACTAGCCGGTCTATTTACTAGTACGTAGGCACGGGCCTACTAAAGGTTCCAACATTCTCTTGTTTTCTAGCTACTACTAGAAGGGAGCTCCAACCTCCTCACTCTTGTACTGGCTGATATGTTTACTAGTACGTAGGCACCAGCCTACAAAAGGCTACGACCTTATCTCTCTTCCTCCAGGGACCACGTTTCATAAATTTTTAGACTGGATACTCTTGGATCACAACATCAAAATTTGAAGGCCACGTTTCATCCAATTTTCATACTAGACCCATCAACAACACTGAAGCTCAAAATCAATCACCACTGCAATACAACCATTACATTAACCAATCATTGAAACTCAATCATCATTCTCTGAATCACCCACAACTAAATCATTGAGGGCCTGTCATCAAAACACAGTCACTAGAACATAGAGCAGAACCCAAAACTCTGCAAAAACCACTAGAACCAACTGCAAATTTAGATATCATATTTCATAATGTATACGCTACTTTGATGAGCCGATCCAACATGTATACACGCTTTTACCAAAGCGAACCCACATACAGATCTGCAAATACTAACTTAAAAATTTCATAACTATTTTAGAATTCAGTCATACCCAGATCAAAACATTTGTAGAATAAAATATGCGTCAGTATTTAGATCTAGACTATCCATGATCAAACCACATTATGATAATATATTCCAAGCCTTAAGATCCCGATCCATCATCCATCATCATCCACATAGGTGCATCCTTTGTTTAGATCAAGCAAAGCATCACAAATCCATAACCTACATACTGGAACTTCATCAGGTATTCAATACTTAAACACCTTCGCCTAATGATCTTGTCCTCCTTATATAGTTTTAGGCATTTCTCAATACCATGGACCAAAACCACTTAGAACCAATACCTTGGACCAAATACCTAGGTTCAATACCTCAGACCAAATACCTTGGACCAATACCATGGATCAAAATACCATGGACCAAATACCTTAGAAAAAAACTTAGTTTTCTAAGATATATGCGCTTTTCCTTCTGTGAAAGTCCGTGTGTACGTATACGCTACTTGTGTTCCATGAGCCTAAATGTATATGTAGCTTGGTCAAGGTGAACCTACGTATGCCTCTCTTTCTTCATTCTCTGTAGTTTGATCTGTAATTATTTGCTTGTTAATCTACTGCACTGTGAACTGTCATCTGAGTGAGTTGCCATCAAACACAACACATGTATCATAATGCCAATAGTTTCCTCACATTGGGGTTTATCTTTGGATAGCCGCTACATTTTGTGTCTCTTGTCTTGGCTTGTTTTCTGTCGATCGTTTAATGTTCTATATGCACTTTACTTAATGTATGTGTGATTTCTAATCAATGGCTAACAAGAAGAAAAGGAGTAAACTTCTCTAAGCATAAAACATATCATAGTTTAACATGGTATCGGAGTTGAGGTGAAGATAAAGCACAAGTAAGAGCAAGAGCAAGAGAAATCACTGAAGTTTGGCAAGGCTATCCTAAAACCTTCATGGGGTCTTCAACACTCTTCCCTACTGAAGACAAGCTCCATGAGAAGTCTAACTATCACGGATGAAAGATGTCTCTCAATATGACTTTAGAAGTTGAGTAAGTATTGGACCATGTGAGAGGCAATATTGTTGCGCCTCCATCAAATGCATCCATTGTTGCCAGAAGAAAGTGGACCAAGGGAGAAGTCAAAGCAAATAAGATCATTTGGGACTTTATTGACAAGTGCCTGGTGGCACATGCTTCTGAAATGACTGCCTCCAAGGCAATCTACGATAGACTAGTTAGTTTATTTAAAGTTAATGATGCAAATCAAGTTTTGTTCCTTAGAAATACGCTGAAGGAATTTAAGAAGGGAAAATATGAGAGTATGCAAGCATATTTCTTAAGGATCATCAAGATCAAGAATGATCTCCCATCTATTGGGGAATTAGCTCCCAACAGGGAAATGACTATCACAACTCTTTGAGGACTGCCACTTGGATGGTATATATTCAAGAATACTCTTCTCAACAATAATGTAATGCTAGGATTTGAGGAATTGATGGTTAGATGTATTCAAGAAGAAACAAGGATGGAAGAGTAAGAAAATCCCACACTTAAAGGCAATCCCTCTACCTTTTCTTCTCATGCTAAAAGAAGAAACTATTCTAGGGCTAAATCCAAAGGAAAGGTTGGACCAAAGGGTGGAAGAAAAGTACGATGTTACAATTGCAACAAAATGGGCCACTATGTGAGGGAGTGCCCTGATAAAAAGGGACTCACACAATGATGATGACCAAAATCACTCTTAAGGCAATAAAAGGAATGACATGTCCAATGGCAGAGGTAAACAAAATGTTGTAAATCAAGGAAGAGGACAACCCTTGAAGAAGGTAAGAAACTCCAGGTATGAATTTAACATTGTTAACAATAAGCAAGATGAATATTGTCTACTAGTGGCCCTCTCTACTACGGCTCCCCCGGACTCGCTGGGAAATTGGCTTATTGATAGTGGTGCCTCAAGGCACTTCACTGGTTACAAAGAAGCTCTCTCTAATTTGATAGAGAAGGAGATCAACCTGGAAATTTTTGTTGGGGACAATGCAAAATATCCCGTGAAAGGCGTAGGAAATGTCACTCTTCAATTGAATGATGGTAATACAATTCATTTGCAAGAATTCTTATATGTACCTGATCTAAAAAAGAACCTGGTGTTTGTTTCAGAAATGGAAGATGAAGGCTACAGAGTGACCTTCATCAATGGCAAGGTACGCGTATGGAAAAATAATTTTAAAGAAGATTTCATTCTTGGGTTTTGAGTCGATTCATTATATCAGGTCGGAGGAAGTTCACTGGGTGTCATGTCTTGTGAGTCAGCACTTCAGTCCAAACTATGGCATCAAAGTTTTGCTCAACTTCATTATAAATCTCTACCCAATGCAAGACAAATGGTGACAGGGATGCCTGAGTTTTGAGTAGAGCAAGAAGGTGTATGTCCTGGATGTGCCGAAGGGAAGCTCAAAAAGGGACCATTCCCCTCAAGACAAAGAAAGACCTCTGATATATTGCAGTTGGTTCACTCATACATATCTAGTATGATTCTTGTGAACTCCTTGGGAGGATATTTATATTACCTCATTTTTACAGATGAGTATTCTCGCAAGACTTGGATATACTTCTTGAAAAAGAAGGATGAAGTGTTCACTTGGTTTTGTCACTTCAAAGCCTTGATTGAGAATCAAACCGAAAAGAAGATCAAAATCTTAAGGACTGATAATGGGACTGAGTATGAATCCTATGAGTTCCATGAATTTTGCAATGAGGCTAGCATTAAGAGGGAGACTACAACACAATATACACCTGAGAAAAATGGTGTGGCAGAAAGGAAGAATCGTATGATTGTGGAAGGTGTCCATGCTATGCTCCATGATCAAAGATTTCTGAAGTTTCTGTGGGTTGAAGTTGCGAATGCCACCGTGTATGTGCAAAACCGATGCCCTCATTAAGCATTTGGTTCCAAGACTCCCGAAGAGATGTTCACTAGTACGAAACCTGACATATCTTATTTTATAATTTGTGGAAGTCCTGTATATTTTCATGTGCCGAAGGAGAAAAGGAATAAATTGGGTGCATGATGAAAGAAAGGAATCTTCGTGGGCTATAGTGAAATTACTAAGGGCTATAGAATATACTATGGGATAGGATGATTAGTTCCCCTATGGCAACTATTGGATAGGATGATTCATTCTCCTATGGACAAGATTATTAGTTCTCCTGTCGAGGCATCCTACACATGTAGTTTGGGACTCATGGGAAGTACCTCTAATATGATCAATGAGTAGGGAAATGGGGTTAGGGACCATTAGTAGTACTATCAATAGACGTATCATTGTATCTACCATACTCCCTATGCTAGGATGACCTCCATCGATCTGGGATCAATGATACTGATATGGGATTAGTGAGAGTGGTTGACACACTTTGAGACTAACTTCGGGTCAATGGAGGATGGTATGATACATCCTCTATCATCTCTTCCTCTTCATAGTTCAACAGAGCAGAGCACAATAGAGCAAAGAAGGGAAAATCAAAGCAGAGCAGAGCAGAGTAGAGATAGTAGTGCAAGGTAGTGCATTTGATGGCCGGGACAGTGCCGACGGTAAGAGGGATTAGTAGATGGAGTTCTCCCTAGTTGAGAGGGAGTGTTAAAATTGGAAACTAGTGCCAAAATCTATGTGGGTCATATTATTTATGGCAGCTGATATTTTTCCTAGATTCCTCTTGTCGAGAGGTGTAGGATTGATTTAAAGATCATCCAATTCCGACAAGTATTTATGGAGATATGAATTTATTTGTATTTACTTGAAAAATTGTCAAGGTCAGCGAACAGCTAAATGTGTGGCACACATGCCCAGAAAATCATATGAGCACAAGTAAGGTTGATTCATTATCAACTCATCTCATCTCATTCATTCTTCTCTCTCTTCCCCTTAGCTTTGGGTTACACAAGGAGCAGCTCACACGTGGGAAGGAGGATGTAGTAGGGCAAGGAAGACGCAGAAGCTGTAGGTCATGTCTTTGACTAGCGTTGACATAGAGTTGACCATTCAAGAGTGTGGTTTTGGTGTGGCTACCTCTCCTAGGCAGGCCACATATTTTTTCATGTAAACTGAGGAAATCTGACCTCTAGTTTGACCAGCGTTGACTTCCCTAGTTTGGGGTAGCAGGTTGACTTCAGTCAACAATAGTTTGACTGTGTTTTTGGGGTTGTTTATGGGTTACTTCTTTAGGCTATTCGAGGACTAGTTGACCGGGAAATTGACCAAGCATATTGGAGGTCAATTTCATCTCGTTTGACTACGTTTGACTTTGTTGATCTAGGGTTTTCTACTGCTAATATAAAATTATAGAATTATGATTTTGTATTATTTCTCTCTTCTAAACTATTGAAGATAAAATAATATTTGATCAAATGGTTTCCCCACATTGGGCTTTGTCCTTGGCTAGCCGCCACATTTTGTGTCTCTTGTCTTGGCTTGTTTTCTGTCAATTGTTTAATGTTCTATATGCACTTTACTTAATGTATATGTGATTGCTAATCAATGGCTAATCGGAAGAAAAGAAGTAAACTACTCTAAGCACCATAATTTAACATGACCTAAGTGTGACATGACCTTTATTTTATTTTTGATGGTTTGACTCCATCATGACACCTAATGGACAATGAAACCATGAATTTTACCATTAAACCTTTGAAATGACCTTTAACCATGTGATGATAAATAAAATGATGATTCTATCCATGACTCATGGATCATGACCATCCATGATGGTAGTACCAAAATAACTCTTAAAAACCCCAATCATGATGGAAGAAGGAAAACACCTAAACAAGCTAAACTAGTGACCAAATTTTTATTTGAAAACTTATTGAGACATAAAAATTTGACCTTATAACTTCACCTAAGACATGTAAGAGACCATTTGATCACTGGTGACTCCTAGACACTAACATTGGCTCCATTGGGGATGGCAGTGCTGAAAGAGGTGTCAAGAACACCATTGACTAGGTCACCTTATTTATTGGGCATACGGTCATATGTACAAAGATTCAATTAACAGAAGTAATACAAACATAACTGACCTAACTGAGTTACAAACTGAAAAGCTGAACTGTAGACTAAATGCAAAACTTTACTGGAAGATAATACTGAAAAAGACGCTCAAAATTGAGCTTATTCATCACACCTACTCTAAATGATGCATACATCACCTCATCAAGTGAAATGAGATAGACAATGCAACCATGTACGCATTTTTTCTGCTAGTTGAATTCTTTGCAAGTGCTTGCTGATGAGTAAGAAGGGAAAACTACTGAAAGGAAACTTCCATGAAAACTTGTAGACATATTGAATCTTAATGAAATTGCAAAGCATGAGACCACCAGCTGACCTCAAGAATGCTACAAAAGGATCTTCATAGGAATACATATTGATTTACAGCCCATCTAATACGTTATTTCTCTGCTATAGGTAGTCTTCATACCTTGATTTTAAAATTTTCCCATCATCTGTGTTTTCTTGAAGTTTGAACTTAAAACAGTCATGATAAAGCTACAAGATTTCCTGTGACCTTTTTGATAAATGTGATGAGATGGATGACAGACAAGACATTAAAATTGTATGCCAAACTAAATCATTATCAACCCTATCTTAAAAATAACAACTAGCCAAAGGATGAGAACTTTGAACACAAAGTTCATCCCTATAATTGCCTACTGGATCATTGCGAATATGAGAAATATTTTGTAACCCGTTTTGGATCATTTCTGATGAAACTACATGATCTTGTATAAACTCTTCATGTACCACACTTTCCGCTACATTGTCTTGAAACAAAATGTTGGTAACTGTAATTGCATTCTAAAAAAATGTTTTATATTACAAACAACATTCTCAACAACTTCAAGAGAAGGCTTCCAACTACTGTCAACTTTCTTATTTGCTTCCTTGGTAACCTTATAGTTTTCTCTTATTATTTCAAGCAAAGAGAAACACAAAGGTAAGGAGTCATGGTCAAGAGTTTCATGGTATACTCTGTGCTCCATATAAAAACTAAAAGATTGCTTAATTAAAACTTCCTCACCCTTGTTTTCATTTTCATGAACAACTAAAGGAGGATCACTAGGACTACAGAATCCATCCAAATAATTAGATATCAAATCATTTAAAATCAAAGAAGGTCTTTGCCATTTTAAACTAGCTTTAGATTGCTTCTCTACTTTGGTGAGTTTATAATTTTCCTTTATCAATTCAAATGCAACATCACATAAAGGTAAAGAGTTACCGTCATCCATTTCATCACTCTCTATGTTTACTGTCCAAGTTGTAAAACTGCTTATCTGATTCAGAACTTTCATCAAACTCCTCCTCTTTGTCATAAACCATACGTGCAAGCTGCCTATCTTCCTTAAAGTGTTGAAAACATGTTGTTGGTTTCTCATCAAAATCATCATCATATTCATCATACTTAGGCAAATAAGGTTCAAGAGAAATGTCATCAAACATGAACATTGATAACGAAGGTTGTGTTTCTTCATGCTGATCTATAAATCTAGTTTCAGGATTGTCCTCAAGTGAATACATAAAATCATCAGCTTCTAGCTCACGACAACATGAGTCAACAATGAAATAATTTTTCCGAGCAACTTCTTCTTCTTCCACAAAATTTGTTTGAGTATGAGATCTTATTTTCTATTTTTTAGGAACGCGTTTATTTTTCAGCATGAAATTTTCTATCAATATTCCCATGGTTTTTATTACTATGTCCAACTAATGATCCGACAATGGAGGAATCTCATCTTTTATTCCTTCCTTCCTTTCAACTTCAACACTGGCCGTTTTTATCATCAAACTGGCTTCCACATCAAACATGATTTTCTTCATGTCCTCCAAAGTAGTAAGGTTCCTCTCTCTAAGCTGATAAGCAATCTCAGCTTCAAAACCATTCGGAAAATGAAACATAGCTAAACCTGGGGGAGGTTTTATATCTATAGGTATGGCATTGTGAACTCTATTGAAACATGTAGAAATTCCTGGACTAATTTGTTAGACTATCTCTTTAGGTTCTTTTATTCATCCATGATCTAGAAAGGGTTCACCTTGATGTCCCATCTACTGAGGAAAACATGTTCAAACTGTGGGAAAGAGGAAATAATCACAGCTACCAAACTTTTATACTGTGTCCTGACTTCTCCCATAAGGCTTTGAGAAAACAACCTTAATTTTGCATCCTCATAATCAACCTCCTCCAAAACCATAAAATCAACAACTCTACTAACATGTTGCCTGGTTGTAATCGTACCTATACTATCAAATTTAGGCAGTCTCTGAGCATAACTTTGTGAAACTCATGCAAAGGGGCTAACCGTTTTAATGGACCATATCAAGCAACAAACATGTTTGTTGTTTGAGAGGAAACTATCTCAGGTGGACTATGATTTTCATCTGAATCTTGTTTAGGGGTAGTATTACAACCAAGATATGTACTTGTAGTTTCAATAGGATGACATACAACTCTAAAATGGGTCTTATGTTCTGTTTTTTAGTTTAGATTGGAATTAAACAGATAAGAAAAAATATCTTTAATTTAGTCAAGAAATAATAAGAGGCACTTGATACAATAGAAAATTATATCCTGTAAAGAATTCAGGTTTAGGTACCTGACTCTCACACACTGTTTTCCCTTCTTTGATGAAGTTTGTCCTTCTACAAATCTGTTTTGAGAACTTGGAGTCACGAGGTGAATATTTCAGCCTTTACTATGCCTAATTGTTGTTCACCATCAAAAATCTTATCTAATTCTTCTCGTTCACTCCCAGGGAAAATATGATCTTTCGTTCCCTCGCAACAGTGCCAAAAATGTTATCCTCCATAATATCCCAAGGCATAGAATGGAGATTGAAGGAGGTAATCTCAAACCAATATTTCAGTTTGGTAGCTAGCCCTACCAAACCAGAGAGGGCTCTCTCTATGAAATCTTAGCCAAAGGTTAACTGGAATGTAAAAGAATATTAGGCAAGATATGCTAGGCTCAGGTAGGTTTTGAGTCTTTAGGGTTTTGATGTTGGATTAGGTATGAAAACAAGGTATCTAGGTCAAAGTATCAAAGGGTTAGAGCAAAAAATATATAGAGAAGCAAGGTAGGAATAATTTTGTGATGGGTTTATGGTTTTTTCGGTGTAGTGTAGGGTTTAAGAGAGTAAAAGGGTCTTAATAAACAAGTGCACCATGAATTCATTAATTAAGAAGGAACATTGCACAAAATGATATTCCCATCAAAACATAGCTTTAATGAAAGGAATTATTCTCATAAACTTTAAGGAAAATCATTGAAGAAATAAGATATGGAAATTAGGGATGTATATCATTCATCAAAAAATATAATAGAGAAAATACACAATCACAAAATCACTACACATCAATTCCTAGATAATGGTGGCAAATTCTCCTTTGATTTCCTGAATAAAGAGTTGAAATACAAGCTACAAGTGTTCCCACCTTTGATGTCGAACCTGTTATATAACTAAAAAATAGATACATATAGGCCAAAAATATTTCCCCCTCTCTCAAGGTTGAATCCTTCAATTTAGGAATTGATTACATGAGGTGTTCAACAAAACCCTAATGTCTAGGGAGGTTAAAAAAAATCCTCCATTAAAACTTTGACTGAGATTCCCTCATAAATGAGGCCTAAGTTTACATAAAAACAACCTACCAATCCTATTTACCCTTAATTACATCATTATTACATCAAGGACAAGTAATTATGTCATGATAATTCGAATCTAGATGTTACAACTGAGAAAAAGTGTCTTCATGAAAGAGCGCGATGAATTTAGGAAAAAGCGCATCATGCTAGGAGAAAGTGTGGTGAATTTGGGAAAATTAAATTTTAGAGGCCTAACCGAGGTCCAAGTCAAGATCTTGATGACTCATTGGAAATTTTTGGATGTCTGCTACATGATGGAATCTCCAAGAGCTGAGAAATGTTGCTTGTAGCCCTCCAAAATGTCATTCTCCAAGAGGTACTCTCAAAATCACAACTTCTAGCCCTCTAAAACATCATTTTCCCAGAGATACTATCAAAAGCACAACTTATAGCCCTCCAAAATGTCATTCTCCCAGAGTTACTCTCAAAATCACAACGGTCTCTTCAAAAAGAGGGTAGAGAGGTGTTTTTTGAGTAGTTTACAGCCGTTTTAACCAACCAAAACTTGTTGAAGGTCTACTTGAAAATGTTATAAGTGATGTACAAGTCATGATGCATGTAAATATGTAAAAAAATGTCATTTGGAGCCTCCCATAAAAATTGCATCATGGTGCATGTTGCGTTTTTGACCTTGTGACTGTTTCCAAAAATTGCGAAAAATTATGGGTTTTCTATAAAAATAGGTCTCAAAGATGGAGCCATATCTCGATAAAAATAAAACGTTTTACAAAAATAAGAGAATATATATATTTTCTTGTTATATTGTGAACATAAATTTCCTCCAGTTTTCAAAAATACTTTCCCATTTTTTCAAAATCCAAGTTTTACATTGGTTGATAAAAGGTTGCAGAAGTGCAGTGTGCTATTAGCAAACACGAAGCGTGGTAATTGTGACGGTATTTGTAGTCCTTCCTTGAGGATTTTTCAGCTGAAAGTGGTATGGTTGGAAAACTTATGATGTCTGCTACACAATGGATTCCTCAAAAACTACAAACACTTTCTCCAAACCACCTAAACATTCAATCTCCCAAGACTACTCCAGAAGTGCAACAATTCTCCTCTAGCAACTATATTTTTGGTATTTATCCCAAATTATAACACCTCTGTATAAAATGAAGGGTGATTTTTTTCCTTGGTTTCTCATTGACAAAAATATCTTTCCATTTCTCCAAATTCATGTTCCTTACTTCAGAAACCAATTTTGAAGTAAGATTGTTCGAATGTGTGTCAAATGATTTGTCTCTTGGAATGATATTTTCAGAAATGGTGAAGACAGTATGTCATGTGGTTAAGTTGGCTCATATCTACTGATCAGAAGTCCCTTATGCATCCTGTGCTAAGTATTCTTAGAATCCATAGCAAACCCTAGCTCAATGGGAGGGGAAACTAGGGTTTGCTGTAGGGAAAAACAAGGGTTTGGGCAATTTTTGAATTTGAGGGAGATGAAGTGCTTAGGGGGTCTCTAAATTCTTAGAAAAATTTGGGGAGATAGGGATGGATGTTATGGAGTGAGGGGAAGTGGAATTTTTTGATTTGAGTGATGGGAACAGATAAAAAACTAGGAAATACAATCCTAGTCTAGAAATGCATAGTAGGCACTAGGGTTTGTGAGGAAAAGTGATGAAATGAGGAATTTGATTAGGGAAAGTGTGGGAGATAGTATTTGAAGAGTGTAGGAGCATAGATGAGTGCCAATGAATTTCTCATTTGTCTTTTTTCCCTTTTATGAGTTGAGTTGACCTCTTTTAAGTAGGGATGGGACCCACTTGTTCTTTTCCAAGAATGACTTTGCATGTTTGAACCTTGTTCTTTTGATATTTTTATGAGCATTATTACTTTTTGATGCCACAAGACACTTAAAAACATAATTTAGAACCTTCTTACAAAATTTCCTCTTCCATTCTTGATGACCTAAGTGTGACATGACCCATATTTGATTTTTGATGGTTTGATTCCATCATGACACCTAATGGACCATGAAACCATGAATTTGCCCATTATACCTCTAAAATGACCTTCAACCATGTGATGATAACTGACATGATGATTCTATCCATGACTCATGAATCATGACCATCCATGATGGCAGTACCAAAATGACCTTTTGAAACCCTAATCATGATGGAAGAACGAAAACACCTAAACAAGCTAAACCAGTGACCAAATTTTTATTTGAAAATCTATTGAGACATAAACATTTGACCTTATAACTTCACCTAAGACATGAAAGAGACCATTTGATCACTAGTGACTCCTAGACACTAAGATTGGATCCATTGGGGATAGGAGCTCTGAAAGAGTTGTCAAGAACACCGTAGACCAGGTCACCTTATTTATAGGGCATATTGTCATATGTACAAAGATTGACTTAAAAAAACTAATACAAATAGAAAATACCTGACTGTGTTACAAAATGAAAACCTAAACTATAGACTAAATGAAAACTTTACTAGAAGATACTACTGAAAAAGACGCTCAAAATTGAGCATATTCATCACACCTACTCTAACTGATCCATACATCACTTGATCAAGTGAAATGGGACAACCAATGCAACCATGTAAGATTTTTGTCTACTAGTCAAATTCTCTGCAAGTGCTTGCTGATGAGCAAGAAGGGAAAACCACTGAAAGGAAACTTCCATGAAAACTTGTAAACATATTGAATCTTAATGAAATTGCAAAGCATGAGCCCACCAGCTGACCTCAAGAATGATGCAAAAGTATCTTCATAGGAATACATATTGATTTCTAGCCCATCTAATACATTACTTCTCTACTCTAGGTAGTCTTCATATCTTTATTTTAAAATTTTCGCAACATTTGTGTTTTCCCAAAGTTTTAACTTTAAACAATCATGATAAAGCTGAAATATTTCCTGTGACCTTTGTGATAAATGTGATGAGACGACTGATGGACAAGACATTAAAACTATATGCCAAACTAAATCATTATCAACCCTATCTTCAAATTGATAGCCAGCTAAGGGATGAGAACTTTCAACACAAACATAATCTATATAATTTCCTACTAGATCATTGCAAATATGAGAAATATTTTGTAACTTGTTGTGGATCATTTTTGATGAAACTAGATGATCTTGTATAACATCCTCATGTTCCGCTACATTTTTCTCAAACACAATGTTGCTTTGTAATTGTAATTGTGGTCTGGAAAAAGGTTTTATATTACAAACAACATTCTCAACAACTTTAGGAGAAGGTTTGCAACTCCTGTCAACTTGTTTATTTGCTTCCTTGATAACCTTATAGTTTTCTCTTATTATTTCGAATGAAGAGAAATACAAAGGTAAGGTGTCCTGGTCAATAATTTCATGGTCTTCTTCATGCTCCATATCAAAACTAAAAGTTTGCTTAATTAAAGCTTCCTCACCATTGTTTTCAGTTTCACAAACAATTAAAGGAGGACCACTAGAACTGCAGAACCCATCCAAATAATCAAATATAAAATCATTCAAAATCAACGAAGGTTGTTTCCATTTTAAAATAGCTTTAGACTACTTCTCTACTTTGGTGAGTTTATATTTTTCCTTAATCAATTCAAATGCAACATCACATAAAGCGAAAGCGTTACTGTCATCCATTTCATCACTCCCTTTGTGTTCACTATCCAAGCTATAAAATTGCTTACCTGATTCAGAACCTTCATGAAACTCCTCCTCTCTATCATAAACCACATGTGCAAACTGACTGTCTTCCTTAAAGTGATTGAAATATGTTTTTGGTTTCTCATCGAAATCATCATCATATTCATCGTACTTAGGCAATTAAGGTTAAGGATAAATGTCATCAAAAGGAAAATAAGGTTAAGGAGAAACGTCATCAAACATGAACATTGATAAAGAAGGTTGTTTTTCTTCATGCTGCTCTATAAATATACATAAAAACATAAAATCATTGGCTTCTAGCTCATGAAAACATGAGTCAATAACGAAATAATTTGGGCTAGCAACTTCTTCTTCTTCCACAAAATTTGTTTGAGAATGAGATCTTATTTTCTGTTTTGTAGCTATGAGTTTATTTTGCAGAATGAAATTTTCTATCAATATTGCCATGGTTTTTATTACTATGTCCAGGTTATGATCCGACAATGGAGGAATCTTGTCTTTTATTCCTTGCTTCCTTTCAACTTTAATACTCACCCTTTTTATCATCAAATTGGATTCCACATCAACCACGACTTTCTGTATGTGCTCCAAAGAGGTAAGGTTCCTCTCTATAAACTGATAAGCAATCTCAGATTCAAAATCATTTGGAAAATTCAGCATAGCTAAACCTTGAGAGGTTTTATATCTATAGGTATGGCATTGTAAAATGTGTTGAAATACGAAGAAAATTCTTGGACTGATTCGTCAGACTGTCTATTTAGGTTCTTGTATTCGTCCATGATCTAGAAAGGGTTCACCTAGACCTCCCATCTGCTGAGGAAAATTGTTAGGTCCCTATTCTACTAGTGTAACCCCTTATTGTTATTAGCACAACCCCCTTATTGTTATTATTGTACTCCATAGAAGTCCACTATTGCTATTATTGTTCCCTTACATTATTATTGTTATGTCGGCTCTGATTATATTATGACCCCTTAGACTCCTATATATAGAAAGGAGGTCTTGTCATT
>APFE030321760.1:14855-36014 GCA_000404065.3 Pinus taeda
TCATGGAATTTTTGCCATAATAGTTTTTCTATGAAGGTTCAGACTCTAAAATTAAAACCCATTGGAGCCAAA
Source organism: Pinus taeda (assembly GCA_000404065.3). Classification (NCBI taxonomy): domain Eukaryota; kingdom Viridiplantae; phylum Streptophyta; class Pinopsida; order Pinales; family Pinaceae; genus Pinus; species Pinus taeda. The sequence goes on from APFE030321760.1 coordinate 14,928, forward strand.
CTCTTGGTTGAGCTCGGGTCCGAATTTTAGATCCTTTTTTTTTTATATTTTCAAAGATACAGTCCACGACATTTAGGATTTCTGCAGGCTCTCGAATTACATCCCAAATAGGTGACCTTGGGAAAATCGTTATAATGTTCCCTTTGAGCATCAAACTGAAATTTAATAAGAAGTTACAAAAAGAGGATGGACTGTAGTTTTTTGTGTATAAGTTTTAGCGCCTAAGGTTGAAATAGTGACACGTGGAACTTCGTACAAATTCGTTGTACTGAACCAGTCTATAATCCGGTCATTGTGGGAGATTTGACATAATGCTTCCTTGTAGAATCCAATCTTGATCAGACTTGTGGGGTTAAAAAGAGTATTCAGTGGGCTATTACAAGACACAATTTTGGAACTTGGATATCTGAAATTACAGAGTTAAATTCGTTTCAATATCGAGCTCCTAAAATTAAGAAAAGACGATATGAGGAAGTTTGATGGCAAGGATCCGTTAAATTGGATACTACAGATGGAGAAATATTTTGATCTACATGAGGTGCAACTGTTAGAAAAGGTACGTATTGCATCTTTATATTTAGAACGAATCAATTTATATGGTATGAAGGGCTTTGTTCTCGTAAACCAATTGTCACGTGGTCAATTTTCACAGAGGAAATGATAGCACATTATGAGGATACAAAGAGAAACACCTTCTTTAGCCAATTGATAAATCTCAAACAAATGGGTTCAATGGAAGAGCACATTGAGGACTTTAAAAAATTGAATATAAGGGTTAATGATATTCCAGAGAGGCAAAGGATTGATGTGTTCATAGGGACTTTAAAGGATAACATTCAACATGAGGTTCATCTTTGGGAACCTGATTCATTAGAGAAGGCGTTCAGGTTGGCAAGAAAAATTGAAAGCGAAATTATGGAAACAAGTAATCCCACCACTCATGACTATAATTATGGAAGTGTTTTTTCTCCTAGCCTTCTACAACCTACAAGGTTTACCCCACAACAATTGGAAGAAAAAAGAGAAAAAGGGCTTTGTTACAATTGTGATAGCAAATACACTAAAGGTCATAAGTGTGTTGAGAAGAAATTATTTTACATAGATTATGAAGAGGAGGAAGAAAAGGACCAAGAAACATCAAAAGAAGAGGATATACACCAGGAACCAACCCCAGATAAAGAAGAAATGAATCAGACCATATCTTGTAAAGCGTTGGCAAGAATTACCACTCCTCAAACTCTTAAGATAGAAGGACATATAAAGAAGAAAAAGGTTCAAAAAGTGAAAGATCACAAAGAGAAAGAAGAAATGAATTTGACCATATCTTGTAATGCATTGGGCAGAATTACCCTCCTCAAACTATTAAGATAGAAGGACATATCAAGAAGAAAAATGTTCAAGAAGTGAAAGATCACATCGAGCATCAAGAAATGAATATGAGCATATCTTGTAATGTATTCGAAAAGATTACCACTCCTCAAACTCTCAAGATAGAAGGAAATATCAAGAAGAAAAAGATTCAAACAGTGAAATATCACATCGATCATCGAAAACAAGTTCTCCAACTTTTAAAGGATAACACCACTTTGGTGCAGAATCGAATGAAACAATAGGCATATCAACATCGCAATGAAAAAAGTTTTGATGTAGGCGATTGGGTATTTTTACGGCTACATCTCAAGCAAGCTATTTATGAGAAGGAAATGTTGGCAATACTACGTGAACTTAAGAAATGGTGACCTTACCTAATGGGAAGACACTTCAAGGTAAAAAAGGATCATGACAACGTTAAATACTTTATAGAATAGAGATTATCTTTAGAAGAATAGAAAAAATGGGTCACAAATATGTTGGGTTATGACTTTGAAATGATCTACAAAAGAGGGAAGCAAAATGTTGTTGCAGATGCACTCTTAAGAAAGGATGAGGATGTAAAAGAATTGTTTTCTACTATTTCTATTATCCAACAAAATTGGATAAATGAAGCAAGCAATGAATGGAATAAGGATGAATAAGTGTGGTCGCTCACTCAAAAGTTGCAGAAGATCCCAATTCAAACAATATTTCCAGAACTTGACAAGGAAGGAAAAACCATATTAGAACTTGGAGCAGTCATAGAAACAAGAACTCAACGGCTATGGAATCGATCAATTTCAAAGTATCTCATCAAGTGGAAGAACTTACACATGGAAGATTCCACATGGGAGGACAAGAATTTTATACAGAAGCATCAAGAGCTACTCAAGTGTTGAGGATAACACTTTTGAAGGAGAGGGGTATGTTAGGTCCCTATACTACTAGCATAACCCCTTATTGTTATTAGTACAACCCCCTTATTATATTTTTGTTCCCATGTAGTCCCCATATTGTTATTACTGTGCCCGATCGAATCCCACTATTGTTATTATTGTGCCTTTACATTATTATTGTTATTTCGGATCTGATTATATTATGACCTCTTAGACTCCTATATATAGAAAGGAGGTCTTGTCATTTGTATCATCCAAGAATTATTCACTTGTGTAATGTAAAGGAGGTGCCCCCCTCGAAGAGGCTTGTTTTGAAGGAGTTTATCTATCTTTTCTATCTTCTTTGTGAGCTGGTTTCATAACAAAAACATGCTCAAACTGTTGGAAAGAGAAAATACATCCAACTTCTAGAATTCTATACCATGTCCTGACTTGTCCCAAAATGCTTTTAGAAAACAACCTTAATTTCACATCCTCATAATCAACCTCCTCCAAATCCATAAAATCAACAACTCTACTAACATGCTGCCTAGCTCTAATCTTACTTGTACTATCAAATTTGGGCAGTCTCTAAGCATAACTTTGCGATAACTCATGCAAAGGGGTTGAGAATTTTAATGGAGCATACTGAGTAACAAACATGTCTATTGTTTGAGAGGAAACTCTCTCAGGTGGACTATGATTGTCATTCGAATCTTGTTTAAGGGTACTATTACAACCAAGAGATGTAGTTGTAGTTTCAATAGGATGACATACAACTGTCAAAGGGGACTTATGTATTGTTTTTCAGTTCAGATTGGAATTAAATAGATAAGACGAAATATCTTTAATGTACTTAAGAAAAAATAAGAGGAACTTGATACAATAAAATTATATCCAGCAAAGAATGCATGTTTAAGTACCTGAGTCTCACACGCTTTCCCATCCTTCTTTGATGAATTTTTTCCTTCTACAAATTTGTTTTGAGAACATGGATTCACCAAGTGAATATTTCAGCCTTTATTATGCCTAATTATTGTTCACCATCAACAATCAGATCTAATCCTTGTTGTTCACACGTAGGGAAAATATGATCTTTTTTTCCCTGGTAATGGCGCCAAAAATGTTATCCTCCACAATATCCCAAGGCTGAGAAGGGAGATTGAAGGAGATAACCTCAAACCAAGCTTTCAGTTTGGTAGCTAACCTTACCAAACAAGAGAGGGATCTCTTTATCAAATCACAGCCAAAGGTTCACTGGAATGTAAAAGAATATTAGGCTAGGTATGCTAGGCTTAGGTATCTTTTGAGTCTTTAGGGTTGTGATGTTGGATTAGGGATGAAAACCATGTAGCTAGGTCAAAGTATCAAAGGGTTACAACAAAAAATATATATAGGAGAAAGGTCGCAATAATTTTGTGATGGATTTAGGGTTTTGTCAGTGTAGTGTCAGGTTTAAAAGAGTAAAAAGGTCTTAATGAACATGTGCACCATGATTTCATTAATTAAGAAGGAAAATCACACAAAATGATATTCCCATCAAAATAGAGCTTTAATGAAAATAATTCTTCTTATAACCTTTAAGGAAAATCACTGAAGAAATAAGATATGGAAAGGAGAGATGTATATCATTCATAAAAAACTACAAAAGAGAAAATATATCATCACAAACTCACTGTACATGAACTCCTAGATAATAGCAGCAACTCCTCCTTTGATTTCCTCAATAAAGAGTTGAAATACAAGCTACAAGTGTTCCCACCTCTAATGTCCAACCTGTTCTATGACTGAAAACTAGATACATATAGACCAAAACCATTTTCCCCTCTCCCATGGTTTAATCCTTCAGTTTAGGAACTTATTACATGAGGTGTTAAACAAAACCCTAATGTCTAGGGAGGTTGAAACAAATCCTCCATTTAAAGTTTGACTGAGCTGCCCTCATAAATGAGGCCTAAGTTTACATAAAAACAACATAACAAGGCTATTTACCCTTAATTACATCATTATTAAATAAAGTACAAGTGATTACATCATGATAATTTGAATGTAGCTAATAAAACTGAGAAAAAGTGTCTTCAGTCAAAAGCGCAGCATGCCATAAGAAAGCGCAACAAATTTTTGAAAATTGACTTCTGGAGGCCTTCCCAAGGTCCAAATCAGGATCTTGATGGCTCATTGGAAATCTGTGGATGTCTTCTACACGATGGAATCTTCAAGAACTGAAAAATGTTTCTTCTAGCCCTCCAAATCATCATTCTCCCAGAGGTACTTTCAAAAGCACAACTTATAGCCCTCCAAAATGTCATTCTCTTAGAGGTACTCTTAGAAGCACAATGAGTTCTTCAAAAAGAGGGCACACAGGTGTTTTTGAGTAGTTCATAGACTTTTTCACCCACCAAAACTTGTTGAAGGTCTACTCCAAAATACTATAAGTGATGTACAGTTCATGATGCATCTAAATATTTAAAACAATATTTCATTTGGAGCCTCCCATCAAAAGTGTAGCATGGGGCATGCTGCGTTTTTGACCATGTGACTGTTTCCAAAAATTGCGAAAATTTCTCGGTTTTCTCCAAAAATAGGTCCCAAATATGGAGCCATATATCGCTAACAATAAAATGTTTTATGAAAATGAGAGAATTTTTTTTTGTTGTTATGTTGTGAACAAAAGTTTCCTCTAGTTTTCAAAAATACTTTCCCATTTTTTCAAATGCAAGTTTTATGTTAGTTGCTCAAAACTTGTAGAAGCGCAGTGTGCTATTAGCAAACACGAACCGTGGTATTTGAGAGGGTGCTTGTATGCTTTCCCTGAGGATTTTTCAGCTCAAAGTGGTATGGTTGGAAAACTTATGATGTCTTCTACATAATGGAGTCCTCACAAACTTCAAACACTTTCTCCAAAGCACCTAAACATTCAATCTCCCAAGACTACTCCAAAAGTGCAACAATTTTCCTCTAGCAACTGTATTTTTGTTATTTATCCCAAATAATAACACATGTGAAGAAAATTAAGGAGGTTTTTGTTCCTTGGTTTCTAATTGACAAAACACTCTTTCCACTCTTCCAAATTCATCTTCCTTGCTTTAGAAACTAATTTTGAAGTAAGATTGTCCCAATGCATGTCAAATGATTTGTCTCTTGGAATGATTTCTTGAGAAACGGTGAAGACATGATGTCATGTGTTGTGTTTGGCTCATATCTATTTATCGTACCTCCCTTATGCTTCCTCTACTCGGTAGTCTTAGAATCCATAACAAACCATAGCTCAATGGGAGGGGAAATTAGGGTTTGGTGTAGGGAAAAACAAGGGATTTGGGCCGTTTTTGAATTTGAGGGAGATGAAGGGGTTAGGGGTCTCTAGATTCTTAAGAATATTTGGGGAGATAGGGATGGATGTTATGGAGTGAGGGGAAGGGGAATTTTTGGATTTGAGCAATGGGAAGGGATGAAAAACTAGGAAATACAATCCTAGTCTAGAAATGCATAGTAGGGACTAGGGTTTGTGAAGAAAAGTGATGAAATGAGGAATTTGATTAGGGAAAGTGTGGGAGATGGCATATGAAGAGTGTAGGAGGGTAGATGAGTGCCAATGTGATTCTCCTTTGTCGTTTTTCCTTGTATGAGCTGATTTGACCTCTTTTGAGTGGGGATGGGACCCACTTGTTCTTTTACAAGAATGACTTTGCATGTTTGAACCTTGTTCTATTGAGATTTTTATGAGAATTATCACTTTTTGATGCCACAAAACACTTGAAAACATAATTTAGAACCTTTTTACAAAATGTCCTCTTCCATTCATGATGACCTAAGTGTGACATGACCTTTATTTAATTTTTGATGGTTTGATTCCATCATGACACCTAATGGACCATGAAACCATGAATTTGACCATTACACCTCTGTAATGACCTTTGACCATGCGATGATAATTGACATGATGATTATATCCATGACTCATGACTCATGACCATCCATGACGATAGTACGAAAATGACTTTTTGAAACCCTAATCATGATGGACAAAGGAAAACACCTAAACAAGCTAAACCAGTGACCAAATTGTTATTTGAAAACTTATTGAGACATAAAGTTTTGACCTTATAACTTCACCTAAGACATGTAAGAGAGAATTTGATCACTGATGAATCCTACACTAATATTGGCTCCGTTGGGGATGGGAGCTCTGAAAGAGGTGTCAAGAACATGTAGACCAAGCTTCCTTATTTATTGGGCATACTGTCATATGTACAAATATTGAATTAACGAAAGTAATACAAACAGAAATGACTAGATTGAGTTACAAACTGAAAACCTGATGCATACATCATCTCATCAAGTGAAATGGGACAGCCAATGCATCAATGTAATCATTTTTACTACTAGTTGAATTCTCTACTAGTGCTTGCTGATGAACAAGAAGGGAAAAATACTCAAAGGAAACTTCCATGAAAACTTGTAAACAGATTGAAATATTAATGAAATTGCAAAGCATGAGCCCACCAGATGACCTCAAGAATGTTGCAAAAGTATCTTCATAGGAATACATATTTATTTCTAGCCCATCTAATACATTATTGCTCTGCTCGAGGAAGTCTTCATACCTTGATTTTAAAATTTTCCCAACATCTGTGTTTTCCTGAAGTTTCAACTTAAAGTAGTCATGATAAAGCTGCAAAATTTCCAGTGACCTTTGTGATAAATGTGATGAGATGGCTGACAGACATGACATTAAAACTGTATGCCAAAACTAAATCATTATCAAACCTATCTTCAAACTGATAGCCAACGAAAGGATGAGAATTTTGAACACAAAGATCATCTATATAATTTCCTACTGGACCATTGCAAATATGAGAAATCTTTTGTAACTAGTTGGGGATCATTTCTGATGAAACTACATGATCTTGAATAAACTCCTCATGTTTCACACTTTTGCTCCATTTTTCGCGAACACAATTTTGCTTTGTAACTGTAATTGTGGACTGAAAAAAGGTTTTATATTACCAACACCATTCTCAACAAATTCAAGAGAAGGTTTTCAACTCCTGTCAACTTTATTTTTTTCTTCCTTGGTGTTTCGAATGAAGAGAAACACAAAGGTAAGGAGTTCTGGTCAACCATTTCATTGTCTTCTTCGTTCTCCATATCAAAACTAAAAGATTGCTTAATTAAAACTTCCTCACCATTGTTTTCAGTTTCACAAAGAAGTAAAGGAGGATCACTAGGACTGTATAACCCATCCAAATAATCATATATCAAATCATTGAAAATCAAAGAAGGCTGTTTCCATTTTAAACTAGCTTTAGACTGCTTCTCTGCTTTAGTGAGTTTATAATTTTCCTTTATCAATTCAAAATCAACATCACATAAAGGTAAAGAGTTACCATCATCAATTTCATCACTCTCTTTGTGTTCACTGTCCAATTTGTAAAACTGCTTACCTGATTCAGAACTTTCATCAAACTCCTCCTTTCTGTCATAAACCACATGTGCAAGTTGATTGTATTCCTTAAAGTGTTGAAAACATGTTGTTGGTTGCTCATTGAAATCATCATCATATTCATCGTACTTAGGAAAATAAGGTTAAGAAGAAATGTCATAAAACATGAACATTGATAAAGAAGATTGTTTTTCTTCAAGGTGGTCTATAAATCCTGTTTCAAGACTGTCCTAAAGCGAATACATAAAATCATCAGCTTCTAGCTCATGGCAACATGAGTCAACAATGAAATAATTTGGGCTGGCAACTTCTTCTTCTTCCACAAAATTTGTTTGAGAATGAGATCTCATTTTTTATTTTGTAGCTATGAGTTTATTTTGCAGCATGAAATTTTCTATCAATATTCCCATGGTTTTTATTACTATGTCCAGGTTATGATCTAACAATGGAGGAATCTCCTATTTTATTCCAACCTTCCTTTCAGTTAATACTTGCCCTTCTTATCATCAAATTGGATTCCACATCAACCATGACTTTTTGCATGTCCTCCAAAGAAGTAAGGTTCCTCTCTCTAAGCTGATAAGAAATCTTAGCTTCAAAACCATTTGGAAAATGCAACATAGCAAAACCTAGGGGAGGTTTTATATCTACAGGTATGGCATTGTAAACTTTGTTGAAACGCGTAGAAAATTCCTGGAGTAATTCATTAGAATATCTCTTTAGGTTCTTGTATTCATCCATGATCTGGAAAGGTTTCACCTTGACGTCCCTTTTGCTGAGGAAAACATGTTCAAACTGTTGGAAAGAGGAAATACTTCTAGATGCTAGACATTTATACCATGTCCGGACATCTCCCATAAGGCTTTGAGAAAAAAAAACCTTAATTTCGCTTCCTTATAATCAACCTCCTCCAAATCCATAAAATCAACAACTCTACTGACATGCTGCCTAGCTATAATCTTACATGTACTATCAAATTTGGGCAGTCTCTAAGCATAACTTTGTGATAACTCATGCAAAGGGGTTGACAATTTTAATGGAGAATACTGAGAAACAAACATGTTTGTTGTTTGAGAGGAAACTATCTTAGGTGGAATATGATTGTCATCTGAATCTTGTTTAGGGGTACTATTACGACCAAGAGATGTACTTTCAGTTTCAATAGGATGACATACAACTATCAAAGGGGACTTATGTATTTTTTTGCAATTTAGATTGGAATTAACCAGATAAGAGAAAATATCGTTAATGTACTCAGGAAAAAATAAGAGGCACTTGATACAATAGAAAATTATATCCTGCAAAGAATTCAGGTTTAAGTACCTGACTCTCACACATTGATTTCCCATCCTTCTTTGATGAAGTTTGTCCATCTGCAAATTTGTTTTGAGAACTTAGAGTCACCTGGTGAGTATTTCAGCCTTTACAATGCCTAATTTTTGTTCACCATCAACAATTAAATCTAATCCTTGTCGTTCACACCCAGGGAAAATATGATCTTTCATTCCCTAGTAACGATGCCAAAAATGTTATCCTCCACAATATCCCAAGGTTGAGAAGGGAGATTGAAGGAAGCAACCTCAAACCACACTTTTAGTTCGGTAGATAGCCCTACCAAACCAAAGAGGTGTCTCTCTATAAAATCACAGCCAAAGGTTGACTCGAATGTGAAACAATATTAGGCCTAGGATCAGGTATGTTTTGAGTCTTTAGGGTTGTGATGTTGGATTAGGGATGAAAACCATGTAGCTAGGTCAAATTATCAAAGGGTTACAAAAACAAATATATATAGGATAAAGGTAGCAATAATTTTGTGATGGCTTTAAGGTTTTGTCAGTGTAGTGCAAGGTTTAAAAGAGTAAAAAGGTCTTAATGAGCATGTGCACCAAGAATTCATTAATTAAGAAGGAAAATCACACAAAATGATATTCCCATCAAAATAGAGCTTTAATGAAAATAATTCTTCTTATAACCTTTAAGGAAAATCAATGAAGAAATAAGATATGGGAACGAGAGATGTATCTCATTCATAAATAACTATAACAAAGAAAATACAAAATCACAAATTCACTGCACATGAATTCTTGGATAATAGCAGCAAATCCTCCTTTGATTTCATGAATAAAGAGTTGAAATAAAAGCTACAAGTGTTCCCACCTCTAATGTCCAACCTATTCTATGAATGAAAACTAGATACATATAGACCAAAGCCATTTTCCCTTACTTTAGTTTAGGGATTGATTACATGAGGTGTTCAACAAAACCCTAATGTCTAGGGAGGTTGAAGCAAATCCTCCATTTAAATTTTGACTGAGTTTCCCTCATAAATGAGGACTAAGTTTACATAAAAACAACATAATAAGCCTATTTACCCTTAATTACGTCAGTTTTAAATCAAGGAAAAGTAATTGCATGACGATAATTCGAACGTAGCTGATAAGTCTGAGAAAAAGTGTGTTCAGGAAAAATCACGGCAAATTCAGGCAAAAGCGTAGTAGGCCATGAGAAAGCGCAATGGATTTGGGAATATTGACTTTTGGAGGCCTTCTCGAGGTCCAAATCAGGATGTTGATGGCTCATTGGAAATCTATGGATGTCTTCTACATGATGGAATCTTCAAGAGTTGAAAAATGTTGCTTCTAGCCCTCCAAAACATCATTCTCCCAGAGGTACTATCAAAATCACAACTTCTAGCCCTTGAAAATGTCAGTCTCCTAGAGGTACTCTCAAAAGCACAACGAGCTCTTCAAAAAGAGGGAAGAGAGGTGTTTTTTGAGTAGTTTACAATCTTTTTCACCTACCAAAACTTGTTGAAGGTCTACTCCCAAATTATATAAGTGGTGTACAAGTCATGATACATCTAAATATGTAAAACAAATGTCATTTGGAGCCTCCCATAAAAATTGCAACATGGTGCATGTTGCATTTTTGACCAAGTTTTACCTTGGTTTCTCAAAACTTGCAAAAGCGTAGTGTGCTATTAGAAAACATGAAGTGTGGTATTTGAGAAGATGTTCGTAGGAATTACCTGAGGATTTTTGGGCTAAAAGTGGTATGGTTGGAAAAACTATGATGTCTGCTACACAATGAAGTCCTCAAAAACTTCAAACACTTTCTCCAAACCACCTAAACATTCAATCTCCCAAGACTACTCCAGAAGTGCAACAATTATCCTATAGAAACTATTATTTTGGTATTTATCCCAAATAATAACACCCATGTATAAAATGAAGGAGTTTTTTGCTCCTTGGCTTCTAATTGACAAAAACCTCTTTTCATTTTTCCAAATTCATCTTCCTTGCTTCAGAAACTAATTTTGAAGTAAGATTTTCCCAATGTGTGTCAAATGATTTGTCTCTTGGAATGATTTCTTGAGAAATGGTGAAGACATGATTTCATGTGCTGAAGTTTTCTCATAACTATTGATAAAACCTCCCTTATTCCCCCTCTGATTAGCAGTTTTAGAATCCATAGCAAACCATAGTTCAATGGGAGGGGAAATGAGGGTTTGGTGTAGGGAAAAACAGGGGATTTGTGCAGTTTTTGAATTTGAGGGAGATGAAGGGGTTAGGGGGTCTATAAATTATTAGGAAAATTTGGGGATATATGTATGGATGTTATGAAGTAAGGGTAAGTGGAATTTTTGGATTTGACTGATGGGAAGGGACGAAAAACTAGGAAATACAATCCTAGTCTAGAAATGCATAGTAGGCACTAGGGTTTGTGAGGAAAAGTGATAAATGAGGAATTTGATGAGGGAAAGCATGGGAGATGGTATATGGAGAGTGTAGGAGGGTAGATGATTGCCAATGCATTTCTATTTTGTCTTTTTTCCTTTTATGAGTTGAGTTGACCTCTTTTGAGTACGGATGGGACCCACTTGTTCTTTTACTAGTATGACTTTGCATGTTTGAACCTTGTTCTTTTGAACCTTTTATAAGCATTATTACATTTTGATGCCACAAAATACTTGAAAACATAATTTAGAACCTTTTTACAAAATCTCCTCTTCCATTCATGATGACCTAAGTGTGACATGACCTTTATTTGGTTTTTGATGGTTTGATTCCATCATGACACCTAATGGACCATGAAACCATGAATTTGACCATTATAGCACTGAAATAAACTTTTACCATGTGATTATAACTAACATGATGATTCTATCCATGACACATGACTCATTACCATCCATGATGGCTGTACCAAAATGACTTTTTGAAACCCTAATCATGATGGAAGAAGGAAAACACCTAATCAAGCTAAACAAGTGACCAAATTGTTATTTGAAAATCTATTGGGACATAAAGACTTGACCTTATAAATTCACCTAAGACTTGAAAGAGACCATTTGATCACTGGTGACTCCTAGAAACTAAGATTGGCTTTGAGGATGGGAGCTCCAAAAGAGGTTTCAAAAACACCGTAGACTAGGTCGTCTTATTTATAGGGCATACTGTCATATGTACAAAGATTGAATTAACAAAAGTAATACAAATACAAATGACGTGACTGAGTTACAAACTAAAAACCTAAACTGTAGACTAAATGAAAACTTTACTGGATTTTAGTACTGAAAAAGACGCTCAGAATTGAGCATATTCATCACACCTACTCTAATTGATCCATACATCACCTGATCAAGTGAAATGGGAGATCCAATGAAACCATGTAAGCATTTTGTTTACTAGTTAAATTCTTGAAAGTGCTTGCTGATGAGAAAGAAGGGAAAACTACTGAAACACAACTTCCATGAAAACTTGTAAACGTATTGAATCTTAATGAAATTGCAAAGCATGAGCCCACCAGGTGACCTCAAGAATGTTGCAAAAGTATCTTCATAGGAATACATATTGATTTCCATCCCATCTAATACATGACCTCTCTACTCTAGGTAGTCTTCATACCTTGATTTTAAAACTTTCCCAACATGCGTGTTTTCCTGAAGTTTCAACTTAAAATAGTCATGATAAAGATGAAATATTTCTTGTGACCTTTGTGATAAATGTGATGAGACGACTGATGGACAAGACATTAAAACTGTATGCCAAACTAAATCTTTGTATGCCCTATCTTCAAATTGACAACCAACCAAAGGATGGGAAATTTGAACACAAAGATCATCTATATAATTGCTTACTAGATCATTGAAAAAATGAGAAATATTTTGTAACCAGTTGTGGATCATTTCTGATGAAACTACATGATCTTGTATAAACTCCTCATGTTCCACATTTTCGCTACATTTTTCTCAAACACAATGTTGCTTTGCAACTATAATTATAGACTAAAAAAGGTTTTCTATTACAAACAAAATTTTCAACAACTTCAGGAGAAGGTTTCAAACTCCTTTCAACTTGCTTATTTTCTTCATTGGTAACCTTATAGTTTTCTTTTATTATTTCGAACCAAGAGAAACAAAAATGTAAGGAGTCCTGGTCAACAAGTTCATGGTCTTCTCCGTGCTCCATATCAAAACTAAAATATTACTTAATTAAAAATTCCTCACCATTTATTCAGTTTCAAAAACAACTAAAGGAGGATCACTAGGACTACAGAACCCATCCAAATAATCAGATATCAAATCATTCAAAATCAAAGAAGTTTGTTTCCCTTTTAAACTAGCTTTAGACTGCTTTATGCTTTGGTGAGTTTATAATTTTCATTTATCAGTTCAAATGCAGCATCACATAAAGTAAGTTAAAGAGTTACCATCACCAATTTCATTACTCTCTTTGTGTCTATTTTCTAAGATGTAAAACTGCTTACCTGATTCAGAAGTTTCATCAAAGTCTTCCTCTCTATCATAAACCACATGTGCAAGATGATTATCTTCCTTAAAGTGTTGAAAACATGCTGTTGGTTGCTCATTGAAATCATCATCATATTAATTGTACTTAGGCAAATAAGGTTCAAGAGAAACGTCTTCAAACATGAACATTGATAAAGAAGACTACTTTTCTTCATGCTGATCTATAAATCCAGTTTCAGAACTATCCTCAAGCCAATACATAAAATCATCAACTTCTAGCTCACGGCAACATGAGTCAACAATGAAATAATTTGGGCCAACAACTTCTTCTTCTTCCACAAAAATTGTTTGAGAATTAGATCTTATTTTCTGTTTTGTAGCTATGTGTTTATTTTGCAGCATGAAATTTTCTATCAATATTCCCATGGTTTTTATTACTATGTCCAGCTTATGATCTGATAATGGAGGAATCTCCTCTTTTATTCCTTCCTTCCTTTCAGCTTTAATACTTTCCCTTTTTTATCATCAAATTGGATTCCACATCAACCACGACTTTCTGCATGTCCTCCAAAGAATCAAGGTTCCTCCGTCAAAGCTGATAAGCAATCTCTTCTTCAAAACCATCTGGAAAATACCGCATAGATAAACCTAGGGGAGGTTTTAGATGCACAGGTATGGCATTGTAAAATCTGTTGAAACGCGTAGAAAATTCCTGGACTGATTCATCAGACTCTCTCTTTAGGTTCTTGTATTCGTCCGTGATCTGGAAAGGGTTCACCTTGACCTCCCATTTGCTGAGGAAAACATGTTCAAACTACTAGAAAGAGGAAATACTTCTAGCTGCCAGACTTTTATACCATGTCCTGACTTCTCTCATAAGGCTTTGATAAAACAACCTTAATTTTGCATCCTCATAATCAACCTCCTCCAAATCCATAAAATCAACAAATCTATTGAAATGCCGCTTGGCTGTAATCTTACGTGTACTATCAAATTTGGGCAGTCTCTAAGAATAACTTTGTGATAACTCATGGAAAGGGTTTGACATTTTTAATGGAGAATACTGAGCAACAAACATGTCTCTTATTGTTTGTGAGGAAACTATCTCAGGTTAACTATGATTGTCATATGAATCTTCTTCATGGGTACTATTAAAACCAAGAGATGTAATTGTAGTTTCAATAGGCTGACATACAACTGTTAAAGGGGACTTATGTACTATTTTGCAGCTTAGATTGGAATTAAACAGATAAGAAAACATCTCTTTAATGTACTCAGGAAAAAATAAGAGGTACTTGATACAATAGAAAATTATATCCTGCGAAGAATTCAAGTTTAAGTATTTGACTCTCACACGTTGTTTTTCCATCCTTATTTGATTAAATTTCTCCTTCTGCAAATCTTTTTTGAGAACTTGGAGTCACCAAGTGAATATTTCAGCCTTTACTATGCCTCATTGTTATTCACCATCAACAATCAGATCTAATCCTTTTCGTTTACACCCAGGGAAAATATGATCATTCGTTCCCCGGTAATGACGCCAAAAATGTTATCCTCCACAAAATCCCAAGGTTGAGAAGGGAGATTGAAGGAGATAACCTCAAACCAAGCTTTCAGTTTGGTAGCTATCCCTACCAAACCAGAGAGGTTTATCTCTATGAAATCGTAGTGAAAGGTTAAATGGAATGTAAAAGAATATTAGGCTAGGTATGCTAGGCGCAGGTATGTTTTGAGTCTTTAGGATTATGATGTTGGATTATGGATGAAAACCATGTAGCTAGGTCAAAGTCTCAAAGGGTTAAAAAAACAAATATATATAGGAGAAAGGTAGCAGTAATTTTTTGATGGTCGTTGAGCACCAAATTGATCTATCTTTTTCCTGCATTTCCACTCCTCTTTTTACCACTTTTGTATTCCTTCGCATATATTTACTATGTAAAACTATGAGGTAATTACCCTTTATCATCTCTTGGGATATTTAATTAATGAAGTAGAGTCATGAGGTTTTTACCTATGTGAACCACTAAAACATGTTATGACCACTGATTATGGAGCGCAGGTGTTGACCTCACGGCATATCACAACAATTCTGTGATTCATAGTAGTTGATCGACCATGATGAAACAACATAACTGGTTTACAGTTTTTCTTAACCCATTTTGAATCATTCCTGTTCTTGCTCTCTTGGTGTTGGTGCTGTGTTGAACTAATGTATATCTTTGGGCAGATAGTTGCCAGGTTTTGGGGAGAGATGTTACTCCCCTTTGTACTATATAAAAGATGGGTCACTCCTGTACGAGGCGTTAGCTAGACCTTGCATTGTATTGTAACAACATTTTTCAAATTAATAAAATACAACCCTTTTTGCTGGTCTATCTTTCTCTGTGAGTAATGTAGCCCTGATCTGAGAGCTGGGCTCACTCTTCTGATCAGGTGCTGTGTGTCTTCTTGTTATGTGTGTATTTTTCATTGTTGTGTTTATTTCTTGATTGCTGTTGCAGATTCTTTAGATCCCTATGAATACCTTTTTAAGTTCTGCAGTTGAGTTTCTATTTTTATTTCAACAATGCTTTGATTTGGTAATCACGAACCCTTGGTTGATGACAGATTGTAACCTTTCCCCTGCATATACCTTGTGTGTTTCCTTGAAAATAATATGCACTCGGATTGATTTATTAATGTAGGAGAAAGGAGTGAATAAATGTTTCATACCTGGACACCAACATTTTGGCGCTATTGCCGGGGAGGCTAACAAGGTGCAAGACACGATTTGTATCAACCAAAGGGTCAATCTCTTGTCTTGGGAAGAGAATGAGCTTTCTCACTCTGCTCCAGGTCCTGAGCATAGGCATTTCATTTGTTTGTGCTTTTATTGTTTTCCTTTTTTATTAGGGCCAATCTCTTGCCCTGGGGAGGGAGGAGTCATTTGACAGCCTGCTCCAGGCCCTAAGCTTAGATTTCCCTAGCATTTTTGTTGTTTTGGTTTTAAGAAACCCAATCTCTTACCTTGGGGAGGGAGGGGTCCTTTCACACCCTACTTCAGGTCTTGAAGTGTTAGGTTTTCTCATGTGTGTGTTATTTTTCTTGATTGGATTTCTTGTCCTGGGGAGGGAGGAGTCCTTTGACGCCTTGCTCCAAGCCCTGAACCCTAGGTTCCTATTTTCTTTTCTTTTTCTATTAACTGTTCTTGTTTCAACATGATCTCTCATCCTGGGGAGGGAATGATCTTTTGACACGTTACTCCAGGTCTTGGGCACTGTGATTTGGTAGCAACATCTTTCCTCACACCAACTTGTATGAACAGAGAGCCAAAGAAAAGGGGAAAAGGGAGAGCCCCAAAGAAGGGAGGATGGGATTTGGGAAGGAATACTTATATCCAACAAATCATTGCGAAAGCTATATTAGAGGCATCTTCCTGTGCAGTCGTGAAGCCAGGTGCACAAATAAGATCTAAGGGACAATCTATAGATCAACCAATGCTGTCCACATCACTCCCTATTGATTCGATACAACATGCCCTTCAAGCAGTCGGAGAGACAAGCAACAATACACTTGATAAAGGGGTACCGTTGCTCATACTAGAAGAAGAAGAAGTTGCAAGTAAAATATTTGAGGAAATGGTCCATCCCAGTAGGGAAGAAGACATTGTAGAGAGGAGATCTGAAGGATCAAGCCACTGTGATAGGGAGGAAGAAATTGTAGAGACACTTCTATCACCAAAGGATATGGGGAGTGTTGTTAAGGAAACTCGAACCCCTGTGATAAAAGCCCTTCCTTTGAAGCCTGCTGAAATCCCCAGTGAGTATTGAAGGATATTCATGGCACCTAAAACCTCTACTATTGACTTCCCAATTGGGGATCTTGGGACTGGTGTGCCAACAAAGCCCATTCCTTTAACATATTTACCTAGTTTCCATGGGCTTACTTCAGAATACCCCAACATGTTTTGGTTTGAATTTCACACTGTGTGTCAAGGATATGATTATATAACATATGCTCAGAAATTGAAAATCTTCCTTGCTATGCTAAAAGGGACAGCCCTGTGGTGGTTTATGAGTCTTGGGGGAAGGTATATCACCACATGGGAGGAGATGAGAACTTCTTTCTTGGAGAAGTACCAGGACTACTGTAAATCACGAGATATTAAAGAAGAACTTTTCAAATTTACACAAAAAGAGGATGAAAATATGGAAACTATGTGGAATGCTTTAAATACACATTGTAGATATCAGGTCACTCTGACTTGGATAAGGACATTTTGAAAATTATCCTTCTCTGGGCCTTTTGAGAGGACTCTTTGTAATTGTTAAATATAGTTGGAAAGGGAGATATATCAAAGGAGAACTTTGAAACCATCTGCGAGTTGTGCATCCAGTGCTCAAGGGGAGTTGCAAGGAATAAACAAGGGATTTGATCAACAAAAGTATTTGGTGGAGGTGTTACAAAAGCATAAATTGGGAATCTATTGGATAACCTGAGGACTGATATCCTGAGTACCTTGTTTGAACAAATAGACACATTGCAGTTAAAATAGAAACAATTAGAATTGGAAAGAACTCTGGCTGTATTTTTCCCAACATGCAAGAAGAAACACCAACAGAGGGAATGCCCATTAAACTCTATAGAGGAGTGTGCAATCTATGATTTGAATCATGCGACAAGTTCATGCCCATCCTTGCAAGGACTAAAGGCGATTTTTCAAGGTACAAGTGAAGATATGGAGCAGCTATACTTTATGGGACCTAAAAAGCCATGGAAACCTCAACCATCAATGGGAAATCAAGGTATGTTTCTAGATCCATCTCAATTTTTTAGTAATTTTAATATGGGTCCCCAGTCCATGCCTTATCCTCCCATTTGGATCCAATACCAGCTTCTGCCTTGGCAGCAGTGGGCTCCTCAAGCTAGTTCGAGTTCCTCGTGGGCTCCAAACTGGCGGGGACCTTCTCCTCCTGTTCAGTTTCCCCAATCAATGCCCCAACAACAACTTTAGTTACCCTCTAATGTGCCTCTTGGTGATCAGCCTATTCATCCCCAACGTCCCATCCAACCCAATCCGAATCCAGACAATAAAGGGGTTGAGCAAGCTAACACCCTCAACCTACCTTCATATATCATCTCTACCACAGAATTCTATGAGATGAATTTATGATCTGGGCGGGAATTAGATGCTCAACCCTCACTAGTTATCATTGAACAAATTGACAGTGAGGAAAAGGAAGTAGAAATGGTTGAAGAGGAATCAAACTGAGTCAACAAGAATCACACACCTCCTCAACTGCCAGTTACTCAAAAACACCAAGCTAAACTGCCTTATCCAGAAAGGTTGGCTTTGAGTAAACAAACCCCTCAAGCTGAGTTTGACCTGTTAGGGGAGTTACAGAAGTTATTTGTCAAGATTCCCCTGTTGCAAGCTATGAGGGACCTACCTATATATGCAAAAACTCTTAGGGAATATTGTGCTAAGAAGCCTAAAAAGAAATCAAGAGACTCGCTCACCATTCATATAATGGGAAAGTTATCGGATTTCATGATGGGAAGGTCCATGCCTATAAAGTATGGGGATCCCGGGAACCCAATTTTAACTGTGCAGATTAATGGGGTAGAAATTCCAAATGTACTGGTTGGGTGCTGCCATAGATGTCATCACTACTAAAACTATGCGTGCATTAGGTCTTCGTAACTTGAAACACACACCTACAGTGTTAGAGCTGGTAGATCGATCTATAGTGAAACCGATAGGGAAGTTAGAAGATATCACAATTTCGGTTGATTCATGGCACTACCCTATGGACTTCCTAGTACTCCAAATGCAATCTCCAACTGGAGGCCATCCCCTGATTCTGGGAAGACCGTGGTTGGAAACCCCAGATGCTTATATCGGGTGTCGGTATGGACATATGATTATTTCAAGTGGAAAAAACACTAAGAATCTAGTCTTATACCCTCCTACAGACCCTAACCCATCAACGAAATCAACAGGCCGCAAGAAATATTTCCCTAGGAAAGAGTCTGAGTCAGAAAAAGAGGAGTTAAGACCAGTTCTTACTATTGGACAAGCCCTCCAGCTAAAAACTGAAATGGAAGATGACACAATTACTACCTTTGTTAGTGATCCTTGTTATGTTTTAGATTTAAATCTACAAATCTTGGAGTGCATCTTGAGCTATGAGACTCAGAAAAGTATTGGAACAAAAGATGGATTGATGAGCTACCTATAACTGCACCCCATGACAGTATTTCCATGGAAATAGAACTAGGAAAAGCCCTAAATATCAATACAGATCTATTAGAGTCCCAGAAGAAACAACTCTTAGATGTTCTTCGAAAACACAAAGAAGCCTTTGCTTGGGACAACTCAAATATGAAGGGGATTCCTGCTAATCTATGCACCCATCACATATACAATAAGGAGGATTGTCATCCTGTGAGGCAACCCTAGAGGAGAATGAACCCTACTTTGAAAAACATTGTTAAGGAAGAGCTTCAAAAGTTGCTGGAGTGGGATTTATCTACCCCATTGCAGATAGCCAATGGGTTTCCCCATTTGTAATGCTCCCTAATAAAAATGATAAATGTAAAAATTTCAGTTTTCCCACCCCGGTTTTCAGTTTCTCCTTATTTCTCCCATGTAGTTAAATGCCCTTTCCCATATACATACATTGAACAAGCTAGAAAAAATAAATTTGCTGAAAACACAAATTCTGAAAAATTTACAGAATGCTGGAAATTGCAGAAATAAAAATCAGCAATAATAAACAGCCATTAAAACACATTAAAACACTGATATTTTTGGTCAACGTGACCCTAGAAAAAACCCCCTACAACTATTGGGGAAAACCAGTTTGAGAGCTCTTCTTTATTTCTGGAAAATGCCTTTTTACAGTGAGAAAATTTCAACAAAATATTTCAGCAAAATAAATTTCCAGCAAGCAAACTTATCTGTTTTTCAGCCCAACAGACAACCTGGAAACTTGCTGTACATGTGGTACGGACCGTACGGACTGTACGGACAGACCTCGATTTCTGTGCCGAAAATCAGTTCCTCGATATTCGTGCTCAAAAATCAGTTTTTCTCAGTTTTCAGCAAAAAAATAAGCTTTTTCTGCTTGTTCTTACTGTTGTTCTGCTTGTTCTTTCTGCTGTTCTGATTTGCTGAAGAGCTGCCTGGTATGTGTGCCAAACTGCTGCCTCTTTCTCCTTCTTGTCCAGAAATCTCCCTTGGTCTCTTGCTCTCCTTCTCCCAATCTGCTCATGAAAGAATAGAATGATCTTTTCCTCCTTTTCCTCCTTTAACCCAACCCTAAATGATTTTTGGGTGATCCCTAAATCCAATGGTTGAGATAGATTTAGATCAATGGCTGAGATTAAATGCACATTAAATCTCACTTTCTATTTTTTAATTCACCCCACTTTAATAAAGACCCACTTAGTCATTTATTTCCAAAGTCACTTTTCCTTTCTAATTTTTCATTGACTTTATAAAAGTCACTTTAAAATTAGACTTAGTAACTTTATCACTTAAAGTCACTTTTAAATTAGATTTTAACTTTATAAAAATTATAAAGTCACTTTAGGAGAAAAATTAAAATCTTTTGGACACTTTTCCCTAGGCCAGAGATCAAAGCCTAAGGGAACCACCTGTCCTCCGGTACCAAATTTCA
>APFE030321788.1:1912-13606 GCA_000404065.3 Pinus taeda
ATTACCACTCCTCAAACTCTCAAGATAGAAGGACATATCAAGAAGAAAAATGTTCAAGAAATGAAAGATCACATCGAGCATCAAGAAATGAATCTGACCATATCTTGTAATGCATTGGCAGAAATTACCACTCCTCAAACTCTCAAGATAGAAGGACATACCAAGAAGAAAAGGGTTCAAGCAATGAAAGATCACATCGAGCATCAACAACAAGTTCTCCAACTTTTAAAGGATAATGCCACTTTGGTGCAAAATCGAATGAAACAACAGGCATATCAACATTGCAGTGAAAGAAGTTTTGATGTAGGCGATTGGGTATTTTTACGGCTACATACATACAAATAAATGTCCCTCAATCAAGTTATTTATGAGAAGGAAATGTTGGCAATACTACATGCACTTAAGAAATGGTGACCTTACCTAATGGGAAGACAATTCAAGGTAAAAATGGATCATGATAGTCTTAAATACTTTTTAGAATAAAGATTATCTTCAGAAGAACAGGAAAAATGGGTCACAGAAATGTTGGGTTGTGACTTTGAAATCATCTACAAAAAAGGGAAGAAAAATGTTGTTGCAAATGCACTCTCAAGAAAGGATGAGGATGTGGAAGCATTGTTTTGTGCTATTTCTAATATCCAACCAGATTGGATAAACGAAACAAGGGATGAATGGAAGAATGACAAAGAAGTGTGGCCACTCATTCAAAAGTTGCAAAATATCCCATTTCAAATAATATTGTCAGAACTTGATGAGGAAGGAGAAATCATATTGGAACCTGAATCAGTCACAAAAACAAGAAATCGACAGCTACGAAATTGATCAATTTTAGAATATCTCATCAAGTGGAAGAACTTACCTGCTGAAGATTCCACATGGGAGGATGAGAATTTTATACAGAATCATCCAGAACTACTCAAGCATTGAGGACAACACTTTTTGAAGGAGAGGGACATGTTAGGTCCCTATACTACTAGTATAACCCCTTATTGTTATTAGTGCAACCCCCTTATTATATTTTTATGTCCATGTAGTCCCCATATTTATATTGTTGTGCCCCATAGAAGCCCACTATTGTTATTGTTGTGCCCTTATATTATTATTGTTATGTCGGCTCTGATTATATTATGACCCCTTAGGCTCCTATATATAGAAAGGAGGTTTGTTATTTGTATCATCCAAGAATTGTTCATTTGTGTAATGTAAAGGAGGTTTCCCCCTCGAAGAGGATGATTTTGAAGTCATTGATCTATCTTTTCTATCATTTTGTGAGTTGTTTCATAACAAATTCATGTTTGAGCCACATTCCAAGCTGTAATGCTTTTTTCATGAGACCCTTTTCATTGAGAAATGTTGAAAGAAGCAAAGGACCAATAAAACAAAATAACTTTCTCGATTTTTATTCTACAACTGTTTACTTTTTAAATTTGTCAAAAGTGTTAGGGGTGATTGGTTTGTGAATGAAGTTGGCATATCCAATTCACAATGAAAGAATTTAAATTATTGAACAAATTCTCATCATCTTCACTTATTCCATGAATATTTCCTTACATTAGACAAATGCCTTGTGTGAAACAACTATGTTTATGCAATGTTCCATAAGTTAGGTAGGTGGAAAGATGGTTTGTGTTCTCTTATATTTTCCAATACCACCACCCCAAAGCTATACAAGTCATACTTCTCTAGCACCTCTATAATGTAAAATGTATCATAACTTAGTAGTCAATTGGAAGTTAGGATAGTCATCATTAGTTGTTATTCATGAATGTAGGTTGGCTCATCACTAACATTCAAGGAAATCCACACCACCTAAAGTGGCTTGTTTCCTCCGGGTTTTGGGAAGTTAACATGTTTTCTTACATCCAATTCAAATGAGTTCTTAGCTAATTAGAAGTAGTTTTATGTCTTATTCCAAGATCAAAATATAGTTTCAACCTAGATTATATTTAGAAAAAATCAAATGTCCCTTATGGTCATGATTATGGCTATGTCCAATGGGTCATGTTCTTTCTAGTAGCATCTAACCTTAATCCCTTACATGAGACTAGATACCACCCTTGATTACAGTTTAACCTCTTTCCTATGAGGTATTACTCATGCAAAGATATGTAACCAATGCATTGTATATAACAGTTATTAAAGTAATTTTGAACATCATTGTCCTTCATTACCTTGATAGACAAACCACCTTGAAATGAAATGAATAATGATTGCATGAAATATGTATCCCATGACTTTTTTGATTTGGAGTGTGTAGATATCAAAATGATAAATAATTTTAGTGATTAAGCGGTGGTTGTTTCTCTTCCTTCTTTGCTTGAACTTCATATGTCTTTTCTCCAACCAAAATTGTTTCTACTCTAATTCTTGCCAACCTTTGAGCATTCACTATAAGGGAGTCCACATTCACTCTTTTATTATAAACATATGCAAGCAAGCAACTTGTGAAACCAACCTTATTCTACCTCCTATTGTTCCAAACTACAACCAACATAAAAATTACAAAATAACCCCACATTCACAATTACAAGAACAAACCTCGATCGAGATGCAGGCCAACAGTTGGGACAGCCTGGTCATATTAATGATCAGTACTTCTGAAATTAGTACGCCAGCCCCCACATTCTCAAGGCAATGGGTGTGGCGACCCTTGGCATGAATGCATGTTGGGGAGATGGGAAAGGTGACAGGACAGGAGGTGAGGTGAAGAATAAAGGAAGGCAAGGGAGGCAAGAGACTACTGTTAGAATGTTTTCTTGTGGCGGAAGGTGGTATCGCAGTGGCTTGGGAGGGAGATAGAACCTACAACGCAAATCTCGATGACAAACACCATGTGTACCCGGGTATGTTATTCAGCGTCGCTCCTCCAGTGTAATTATGTTATGGTTGGGGTTTTGTTGGGGTGAGAGGAGGGTTAATAGGAAGAAGGCCTCGGGGTAGAGAACTGTTGGTGGCAATGGGGAAGGCAATTATGGGCAATTGCCTAGTTCCACATCCATTTCCTTTGCCAGATGGGTAGTGCCTATGGTCATTGGGAGGATAATCTCGTGCTGCTAGGTTTGGATACACTGGGTTCCTTAAACCGCACTTGGGGAGAGGTTGATTATTGCAAGAAAATGGGTGAGGGGCAAGAGATGGAAGAAGGGGGCAGGGGGATGCAGTCAGCAAGCTGCATGGGAAGAATCCATTATTGCTACATGCAAAGAAAATGATAGGTTAACCAGAATTCCTCTCGGGACGACGGCAAGGCCAAAGACCCCGATTGGAAAGCTAATTAGGTGGAACTGAGAGGCAACGATATTACTCCCTGGGAAGAGGGGGAAAGGGACCCAATTTTTTCCTGGAAAATTGTAAGGAGAAGGAGGGGATTGCGGGAATGGATTAGGAAAGGGAAGGCTGGCCTGCATGGGAACAAAATTTATGGGGCTTTGAAAAGGGGAGTGACAGCAGGCTTGGTCTATGGACCACCCCATTGTCAGGTTCGGTCTATGGACCACACCAGCTTTGAGGCCGAGAGAGCAAGAGGCAAGGAGAAGCAGGGGGTGGCACATAATGTAGACAAAACAACTCAGAAAACGATCCAAATTGCAATGTTGTGTTTTGGTTTAACAAACCGTTGTTGTCACCAAGGTTCAGGAAATGTGGACATGGCTTGACCTGTGAGGGGACGCGGTCGTGGAAGGAGAGGCCTGACACCTAGGAAAGACAAAGAGCCAAGCACATCAGAACCTCGAAGGGGAAGGAAGTCGATCAAACACCTTACCACTGAAGCGACAGAGGCTTATCGTGAGGGGATGAATGAAGGAATCTAGAAACTGTTAGAAGAGTGGGAGGAGGAAATAAAACAAGGCAGTGATACAGAGGAATACATGGACAACTAGAGGACTTTATTCCCGAATCCAGGTAAAACCCGAGGAAGAGTTATGCAGTTCAAACAAACTCTTTACCTCTATTGGTTAATGAAGATTTTATCAGGCAAAGCAATGGAACATATTTCTGTGGGAATGACAGTGACACTCCAAGGTATGCCGAGTTACAAGTAGGATTTGCAGAAAATCCTCTTCCGGCTTCATAAACAAGACATCAGACTGGATAGAATTAACCGCCACATCCCTTGCATACTAGAACTGAATGAGATGCCTGGGGAATCATCCAAGGATCTGACACTTTTTGAATCTCCCTCGAAGGAGCAGAAAGGATAGACTCTTACCTATGCATATTTTTGTTTTATGCAGATAACTTTTAATTTATATTATGCAAATATCAGTTTAGATAGATATGGAGTGTATGGACATGAAACAGAGACATATCTAGCTTGGCTAGAGAGATTAAGACTTTACTGTTTTTGGATGGTTTACAATGTCGGCAAGTGGCTAATAGACTTACTTTCCCTTTGGGGAAAATTGAGGCCACCTGGTCAATCTTTGTGGTGTAAATTTGTTTTTTAATAGAAAATGAAATAGTCCTACAAACTTAAAAAAAAAAAAATTAAAAAACAAAAACAAAAATCCATAACTTAGAAAAAAAAATAAAATAAAATATTTTTCACTCTTCCATTATCCATTCATAATACATCGTACACACAAAATGATTCATCTTAAAATTATAAATAATTATTTCTTTAATTTATGAACATTTTTAATCTTTCATTTTATTCATAATACTATAATTTATTTTAAATAGTTTTCTTTCAACATAGCCATGTTAAAATCATATATATAATTTAAATTTTAAATATAAGCATTGTAGTTGGTACTTTACTTTTAAATATTGATAGAGCCTTTCAATATTTTAATTAATTGAAAATGTTTTTGAAATGAACAAATTAATGCCTTATTTTACAATGTCAAAATATTCGTGATGCTAAAAGGTGGTTTTTGGATATACATGAGATAGAAGAATAGTTAGTATTCGAATTGATTTGTCTTCTTCTACACCATATGTATGAGAAGAGGTCTTACCTTTATATAAATATCAAATAACATATTCTTTAATATCAAATACATATTTTTATAAATAATAAATATATATTATAAATGATGAGATAGGTATATTTTATAGTGGTAAAAGTTTGTTCCCAATATATTTTATAAGGACTAATATTTATAGAGGTGCATCTACTTTACTTTATTTTGATTTGATTTTCCAACTTTTTAGAGGTACTTACTTTATTTTACTGGGATTTGATTTTCTAACTATATGAGTTACAAGTTTTTAACTATTAACTTTATTAACTATCAATTATATGATCATATATTATTATATATTTTCATATATTATCTAAAGCGTAATCACATTTATATAATTTTCAAATTTTTTATGTTATAGTATCTACTGCATTCTTCAACAATTCCAACTTTTAATGATAAAAAGTTTTGATAAATAATATTTTTAACACTTTAAATCAATAAAGTTTATATGACCATGACAATTTTACTAAAAATAAAGAACAAAATAAAT
The DNA here is from genome assembly GCA_000404065.3 of Pinus taeda. Taxonomy (NCBI): domain Eukaryota; kingdom Viridiplantae; phylum Streptophyta; class Pinopsida; order Pinales; family Pinaceae; genus Pinus; species Pinus taeda. The sequence goes on from APFE030321788.1 coordinate 7,373, forward strand.
TTTTGTTCATGCAACTAAGTTTAGTAACCTAATTTATTTAACAAACAACTCAATTGTTGACATTTTAAGTTAATACATGTTTATTTTTCTAGCTATGTTATGCATTAAAATTGTTTTTATTAAACAATGCAATACTCTATTTCTTGTGAAGAGTGAAATTGTATTTATGAAGCTATATTATTTTCTAGTGGTTGTGAAAATTGAAATTATTTTAAATATAGTTTTTTTATTAAACAATTCAATTCTCTATTGCTTATGAAAAGTGAAATTATATTTATTAAGCCATACAATTTTCTAGTGGTTGTGAACATTGAAATTGTTTATTAACTATAGTGATTATCACAGTTTGTAATTTTTTTTTTAATATAACACCATACTAGTTATATTTGAAACCATTTTTTTCATAATAATATAAAAGTCAACAATAATTTTAGATTTTACCAACATTTAATGTTATAAAAGGTATGTCAAATATCTAATAATGATAGTGAAGAAATATATACACACACCACTCACCATACAATGATGCTTATAACCTTAAACATTCATAAGGTCAAAGAACCAACTCTCAAGACCATGATCATCATTCTCTTCTTCATTGTCCATAATAAATTTGCATTGAAAAGCATAACAAATTGGGAAAAATAATAGAATAGATCTCTAAACTATATAGATTTGAATGGCCACAATTAGAAGTGTGTCCTTCATAAGCTCAGGTTACCCACTATACCTAGGTTATAGACTCCCATTCTCTATAAGAGTAAACTCAAAATAATTGCATGAGCACCTAGTGTGTCCTTGGATTAATCCACTCTACTTTTGGAGGATCGGCATACAAGAACATATCTAAAATATGAAAAACTCAACATTACAAATTTAAAACCCTAAGAGAGCCTACATCACCTATTGGTTAATATATGTATAAAAAACCATAAATACCAACTTCCACGGGCCTAATGTGCACTGCCATTGTCCATTTCAACCCATGTTCTCTCATCCCATTCATCTGTCGGTCCTCTAAAAGTATTTACATAAAAGGAAAAGATTTACTTCAAATTTCAAATCTCAATAATAATGATTCCTAGAAAAATGATTAAATTTATCCCTAAAAAAAAATCCAACACTTTCCCCACATAGAGCTCAATCCCCACAATTAATAAACATTGCAGACAAAATCCCAACATGCTTTACTCAACCCAACCATCAATTTCTATTTTTCTATAGTATGATTTGTGTATCACAACCGAAAAACTAAACAACACCAAGGGAACATAATAATATTATGTGGTAGAAATAGACTAGAAACTTTGGTTGGAATTTACCATGAATTAGAAATGAAACCATGCAGCTGCCTTTCACCCACCCAGGATAAAAAAGAAGCTAATCGTGGATTTAATATAAATGAATTATGGTTCTAATTATTAGCTTAGAATACTTATTGTTGCAAGACTTTCTCAATAGTTGTAGACTAATTATCAAAACATTTCCCCACACATAGTGATTAGTAATAAAGCGTTAATGAAATAAATACACAACAATTCCCAATAAACTAGAAACATGATATATAATTGTTTATCAAAAACTTTAAATAGCTACAAAAGGTTGAAAAGAAAACTTTCTTTTAAAAAAACACTTAAATTCACTTTATCCATGATTCAAAATAAATAAATAATAATCGAATGGAAAATTATAAATAGTTTGAACCTCCTATATTTTGTGATAAATAGGATACCCTACCCTTATAGAAAGGGACCAAATAAGCATATTATTAATAAAAATATGGGTTGAACTCCTTGAAACAAAGGGCTCACAATATGATGAGAAAATTGAGAGATTTTCTCTCCCCTATATAATACCTCAGTCTCACAGAAAGGGGAAATAAAGCATATAGTTAATAAAAATATTGATTAAAGTCCCTGTCACAAAGGGCCCATAATAGGACAAAGAAGATGGGAGCTTTTCTCTCCCTGCATAAGAAAGCCACATAATTCCCCACTTCCACACCAACACGCCACCTCACCTCTATATATTTGGACAGTCTCATATTAAATTAAAACTTATTTATTTATGTTTACTTCATCTCAATGGTGACATGTGCAAAGGAATAAGTGGTGTTGTTTCTTGACAGTAGGTTTCTTCATATGAAGAAAGATGTGACATTTTCTATGCTCTAAGAAGAAGGCCACATAATTCCTACTTACTCACCACCACATTACTTATAAATATTGTCATTTAAAAGAAATAAGTGGTGAAGTTGGTTCCATATAATATAAATGAAAATGAAAAGTATTAAAATTATTTATGTATCATCTTTTAATGGATAAGATTTTTCTATGTTAATTATTATTAATAAAACCTTACTTAGAGTTTAAATTTGTGGCTACCAAGTGAAATGATAAAATTAAATTTATTGCTGAATAATTAATTAAAATTTATAATATTTTTCGCGCAAAGAACTCCCATCCTCAAATTAAGCAAAGGTTGTTGATGAAATGACCATTATCAAAGTTGAGGGGTTTCAAATGTCTGTGTAATAATCCATGCCATAGAATATTGAGCCTCCATAGAATACTGCAGTTCATCTTACCCTCTCTTTTGCTATTGTTTGCTATTAAATATATCATTCTTGGTTGGTTAGGAAATCATTGTCGGTGGTTAGGATTTGGCTTTCTGTGTTTGGTTTTGCATTTGTTGGGTATAATTTTGAGGGCTTTTTTATTAGGTTTTATTAAAAAAACGTTATTAAAATAGAGAGGGAAAAGCATGTTTACACGGTTGAGTTAGTCAATGATGTTGAATGATATAATAATAAGATGATTTTTGTCCATGGTTTTTAATTTTTTACTAATGAGAAAACCAATGTAAATTTTAGTGGGTTAGGTTTTTTTAATATTTTATATTTTTTTTTATTAAAATATAGAGGAAGTTATTTTTATAATTTTTAAATTTAAAATTAATGTTTGAAGGGTTTTATCATTTTTTATTTTTTTAGGAGCGACGGAGGAGGAGAGGTTTGAGATTTTTTTATAGTCCCAAAGAAATTAAAGTTTTAGACTATTCATGGGGTTTGAGGTAAGGCATTTATTTTATCAAATAATTTAAGGTTTTTTCTCTCTTTGTGTTTCATGACTTCTTTTTAATAATTCAATATTTGGTCAAAGGATCTTCCCATAGAGACAAAGTTCTAGATAATCTTCTAAATTCGATTAAGAAGGTATCAAAAGATATCTCAAAAATGAGTTTCAAGCACATTCTAAGGGATAATAACCAAGAAGTAGATCAATGTGTCAACCAAGGTTGCAATTTAAAGCTTGAAGAGTTAATGGTTAATAGTCAATTAAGACCATCCTCCATCTCTTAGTGCGAATTAAGCATGAATCCTATGTTCAATTATAAGATTTTTGTTTTTCCGGGGGGGGGCAGGGCTACTGTGAACGTGGATTTGGGGAAATATGTTGTAATCAAGGATTATACTTTGATGTGGGATATATGTAATTCAAGTTTTGTTTAATTTTGAGGCTTTATTGGAAGATATTCACCTCCAAAGACCCGTATATGCTTAGTATCGGTTATTTCTCTTCGGAGGATAATTTTGGTTCAAGAGTTTGTAGATGATACTAAAGACGGAAGAAAATCATAATGTAACTCCCATTGTACAACTGTGATCCATACACATATTTGCTATTAACACAAATATTCTCATTATCATTAAATAAATAAATAGATAAAATAAATTAAACAAAAATCTTTATAAATTTTTAAAATATGAGGATAATTTGATGTTGACAAGATTAAATTTAAATCCTTTAAGAAAATAACGGTATATTTGTTGAATATTTATTTTTTTTGGTAATTTCTTCTTGTTGAATGGTTTATGTACTTGTATAAATTGCTTCCAAATTCATTTTACATTTCAATATTTATTCTTCTTCTTTTTTATCCAAGATTGTATTCACCTTGATGTTGGACTCACTTTAGTAGTTCGAAACATCGATTTCATAAACATCAACTGGCTCTTCCATAATTTTCAAAAAAGAAAATTGTAATTTTGAGATCCAAGGAACAATTATTATAAATTTGAAGGACATTGGATGAGATTTGTTCAGTTATATGTGCATTGCCACGAGATCATTTAATATAATCTTTTGGGTACAACCACACATTCCACCACTAACTCAAGGTCTCTGGCTCCAACTATGCCCCCTATAGGAATTGAACCTTGCTCCTTAGTGAAAAGCTCCTTGCTTCTCATTAATGGATCCAACCACTTTGGCCACACGTTTCTTTTTATCTTTGTTTTCTTTATAAATTCTTATTATAGAATATCAATTTTTTTTATTGTAACCAAAATATAATTTTATTTCTATTAACAATGTAAACTTTGAAACGGGAACCCATACTGTTACCCGTTTTGTAGAGATAGCAAAAAAGTGACTTGATTTCGAAAAGGGGTTATGCAGAACACATGTGTTTTTTAAAGCTTAGTTTTTGGCAGCGTAAATTTTTTTATGTACATTGTGTTTTATGATGGTAGTGTTTTTTATGCTGATTTAAAAACGTGGTAATTTTGCACCAGACTCTTTTTTTAAAAGTTTTTTTTTTTAACTTTTTTTTTAATTTTCTAATGTATGAAATGTAAATAATTATTTTGTAAACTTAATAATTTTTGAAGTGGTCTTTTTCTTCATATTTTTTTTTTTTTAATTTTATTTTTTTTGTAGTGAGGTTTTTATTGTTTCACATATTTAAAAAAGAAGGTTGATATTTTGAATCTTCAATATTCTACATATTTATACATTGGCAATTAATTTTTCAATCCACAAGAAATAATTGTTTCTAAAATACAATATTTTCTAACAATTGACATAAAAATAGACATTTTTAACATAGATATAATTTAAAAACTACACGTTTTGATAATTTTTTGCTTACAATTGACATGCGAAAATCTCAATTTTTTAACGAAAATTTTAACTAAAAATAGTTAAATAATAGTTTTTTTTTATGAATTTCATATCAAAAAAATAATAATAATCACTTTTTTTTCAAAAAATAATGGTTAACTTAAAAATTAATGCGAAAATAATATATTGCAAATATTCAACGCATAACAACCTCAATTGAGTGTATATTTTTCTCATAAAATGTCAAAGTCAAAACATTGCAAGTATAACTACTTAATAGTTACAAAAAATGAGATTGATTTCCAAGCATAACTTAAATTTAATCAACAATGTCACGTAATCCAAACTCTTCGTCCTCTAGAGTTTCATCATTGTTTTTTTCCTCAATATTTTCTGCTTCCTTTTGCTCATTTCCGTCTTCTAATGGATCTTTCATGTCTGCCAATCTCCCAATGTATATCTTTCCAAACATCCCATGTAATGGTAGTTGAGGTTCCTTTGCCTTTTTTGCGACACGTGATTCACTAAAGTCCCCTTTCTTTAACCCAATTTCTTGCATTACATTTGGAAGAAGTTGAAGAGCATTAATTCTTTGTTGAATGAAATTGCATTGTAATGGATCCTTTTCAATTGCAATGCAATTTCTTCCTTTTTGAAGGTAGCATGCTAGTGTTCTACCTAGTTATCAAGCACAAAAGAAATAATGAAGTAAATTAGTACAATGACATATTAATTTAAAAAATAACATATTGAAATTGAATTCTATATAATAAAACTTGCCTGAGCCAAAAAATAAATCCAGAACCCAATCTCCTTCATTTGAACATATGTCTAAAAGATAGTTAATCAATAATTGTGGTTTTTGATAAATGTTAACTATCTCTCCTTTTGCTTCTTTGCCTTCATATGTTAGTTTTCTCACAACAACATCATAACTCAGTATTTGGCTATGACTCTTTCCGTCCACCCGATTAAAAATCATAGACATACAGCTATCATATTTTGCCCAACTATCAATATGAATGAACTCACAATCATTTATAAATACTTGATCATCACGGTTAAGAAGATTTGACTTTTGTCTGTAACATGAAATAGTAAAAGTTCAATCAACTTGTACATAAATGAATTTTTCAACATTAATCACATATAGATTTTAAACGTCCTACCATGTAAGTTGCATCCTTGAATTTGCTTTCCCTTTGAAGCTTGATAATATTATTGCCAATCGTGTGTCTGAATGAAATGTCACAAATCTCCATAATGGTGATGACGTGACTTCTACAAATCCCGCAACCAGTTTACTAAAAGCTTGATAAGTATAAGGGTC
>APFE030321797.1:0-17707 GCA_000404065.3 Pinus taeda
GTGTGATGCATACTGAATGGCTCCTCTGTAGGGTGTTATGGTTGGGAATGGACAAATGGCAGGGACAAAATGCGAGGTGGAAGATCATGGAATCTTCCAGAAGCTTCCCCTCTGACACTTGCCTCTCTGTTTTCGATCAGGGATCACCATTCTCCAAGTGGAAGCAGGAACTATCAGAGAGAGGACATTAATCAAGACCCCAGAAGATGAATCACCTCCCTACAATCATCTATATATGGATCCCTCATCACAAAGATCCGGAGGCTGGAATCTTGAATCTTGTAGAGAAGAGTTGTTGGTTTTCTGGTGTATATTCATAGTGTTGGGGGATCTAGCTTACTTTGAGTGATAGGGCTCTGCTGGAGATGTGCTGGGGTCAGAACATATGTTTTAATCTTCTTGCTACTTTTCATCTTAATAAGCTATTCAAGTTTCCTCCATATTCTTGTATGTTTACTTACATATGATTTCGTATGGTTAACACACATTTGGTCCTGTGTTATTTATGATATAGATCTTGTTCTTCGATAGTAGTATGTTGTTGTGATTCCACAGGTGCTCTTTTGAGTTGGGCAGACGAAGAAGAAGCGGAAAAGCTTCTATCAGGATAAGGAGAGGAAATCAAGTGCAAGACTAAGGTTGGTCTCCTTTGTTCCACTCCTATCTATTTTCATAAAGGAAAGTGAAAGTAGACTTTACTTGTTTGTTTCTAAGATAGCTACTAGTCTTAGTGGGAATAGCAGCATCCGAATGGACACTATTCCCGGTAACAGAAGGGTCAAAACTTTTTTTATGTTGCTGGGGATCAAAATTCTCTAGCTGGGAAGTCAAATTTCTAGATTATTGCTAGGTTGAAGCTGTTGGATAAGAAGAGACTACTAAATCATCTTGGAAGGTTGATTTGGTGGAGAAGGAAGGTTTGTTGGTCTAGGGTCTTGGTCTACCTCATTTTAAATCTATTGAAGGAAGAGCTATTTGACTACGTATATAGGGGTTTTAGCCCTCGCTGAGTGCCTACATCTGGTGTCCATGATCTTCATGTTTTTGCTTTGATGATTTCTTGATGAGAAGAACATAAATAATTTAATAAGAACATAATAATATCACAAGTAATTATCAGTATAAGAAAATGTTTCTACCTTTCTAATTTTCTAACAACTTACGCTGCCTCTGATAGTGAAAGTCCATGATGTTTCCCATGTTTCATTTTTTAAGAGATATGTGGAGGATGTTGATCATACGATTGACTAGTTTGTATTGCAGGCGGAACCAGAGGGAGAATTCCAACCAGAACCACAATGCATATTATAGTGAAAACAACTCATGCTCCAGAACCAAGAAAGGGAGCAAGTTAAAGTGCAGTGGAAGCACTTTGGGCCTGATGAAGTTACATGTGAGATGGTTGACCAAATGCGGGATTTGTATCCTTCATTGTTTGTTGGTTCAAGCAAATGATTTTTGCTATATATATGCACATATGTGTATAGTTGTAGAAATTGCAATGAGTTGTGTTATAAAGTTCCAATAAGCGGTATGATCATCATGTTTGTCATGTTGGTCATGGTTTGCAGTAGTTGTTCATTGTAAATATTATATCGAGCTATGTTATAAAGCTCCATAGGCAGTATGTTTTGTTTTCAATAGTTTGTTGGTCATAGGCGTCATACAACACCAAGGACAATGTTACCCTAAGGGGGAGGGGTTTGTAGTAGCCTCGGATTAAAGTTTCATGTAATAAAAGATAATAAAGGAAAAATAAGACCAAGGTCATGAGACATGTATTCCAAGCTAAATGGTGGGCAAACATCATAGTGGGGATCACTTGTGGATTATTTATGACTATGGAAATTGGCAAAGGAAAAGAGGCAATAATTGGCATTTATTTATGAAAATAAAGGAAAATAGGAGAAAAGGGAGTTGAAGAGACACATATTTGCATGCTAAGGAAATTTGAAGGAAAATTAAGGAAAATGAAGAAAATAGAGACATCAATAATAAAAAGGCTTTATAGAACCAATTCACAAATTTTGTAATTTTTGGTTTGAGAATAGTGTGAAAGAGAGAGAGAGATCAAAGAAGAGAAAGCAATCAAAGGAAGGAAAAGGAAAGCAAGGAGAAGTTTAGATCAACTTCAACAGGAATATTTTGCGTATAACAAGTTGCATGTGTGATTTCCTAGCTGAGGTGTGAATTCATGGTTCATGCATTTGGTTATTTGGTTCATTTGTCTTTATTGGCATGGGTTTTATCAGGTTTTACAGTGGTTTCAACCTTTCCTTGGCATTTCTTGGATAACCATGGTGTGATGGGATTCATTTCTTGGTTGAGCTTTGGATTTCCAGAAGGTTTTGGAACTGGGTGAGGTGGTCTCAAGAAAATTCCCAAGGATTGGTGGTGGATATGATTTTCTTTGCGAAGCCCTTGAAAGGTGGGTGGAGACAGGAAAATTCCTCAAGGTATGGTGAAGAATTCTGAGTCATTCAAGATTGGTTTGGTTTTGTGATCTCGGGACTAGTCTAGGTGAGATTACAGTAGTTTGAGAGTGGAAGTGGTTTAACCTTTGGATTCCCTTGGTTGTTTATGTCTTTGTATATCCCATGAGATCCCACATTCGTGCTTGGAATATGGCATGGGGGTGATTGACTAAAAGAAAGATTTGGTTTAGCTCAATCTATGGTCGAGTGGTATGTGGAAGTCCTTAACTTGGTTAGCTTTTGCATATGTTAATGAGAGCTATTTTTATATTGTGATTTATGAGCATTTGTACATTTTATTATGTTGCTTTGATGGTTGTTTTTTCATGTTTAATAATCTAGTTGTATGTTGGCTATAAGAATGATTTAAGATGTGTTTTAGATATGGATCTTGTTATGATTTGATAATTTAATGAATGGTTGATGAATGCATGGACTACTTAGTTTGGTTGTAGCTACTTGAGAGGGCATTAGACCTTCTTGGTGATTCTCAAATGAAGTTCAAATATTTATACTCAAATATGCATTCATGATCTGTAGCTTATTGTTTTAGCATATGTTTGACGAAATGTCTAGTGTTTTCTAGTTGGTCTATGTCAATTTTTGGCTTCAATTTTGAATGATTACCATTTTTGTTATGAGACATATGGTTCTGGAAAGTTACAAGAAGTTATGGGCAGTGGTCTGGAGTCTATCCTAGAAAAGTGGCTCAAATCTCGAGACTACAAGCACAAAACTGGAGATCTGAGGTCATAACCACATGGAGAAAGGATTGTGATGCGGTTAGAGGTTCACAATTGCATTCAGGCAGTGTCAAGGGTGCGGTTATAGATCTAGGTCAAAGAAAAAAGGTTCTAGCTCAATGATTGTTTACCTGGGGTGGTTGTTCAACCTTTGAGTGGTTTATGGTTCCTAAGGAAGGTTAGTAAGGCTCAGTTGTTGATTTGAATAGGAAAAATAGTTTCGTTGTGCTAAATTCCTCTTCAGAATATGTTAAAAGTGCTTAAGGATTCATGACGTTAATTGCAAGTTTAAATATGAGCATTTTGAGTGTTTTTATGTAAATTTCATGTAAAAATTAACATAAACAAATGATTGAACAACATAATATAACAGACATGAACATCACCAAAAACAATATCACAACAACACATGATGAAGGAGTTCACCCTGCCTGGGCTACGTCTCCTTGGTACAGCTTCCAATGGCTTGGCCCCCTCTATTATGCTCAAAAGTGTGAATACATCAGTTTACAATGCTCACGTAGCTCTCAAACTTGTTCCAATGGCTCCTAAAAGCCAAAAAATACCTATCTAACCTCTTTTTGCTCCTGATTTGGTAAAAAACTGAAGGAGTTATGGATTCCCAAAGTATTTCTACTAATCGCACCTCAATTTCCCAAAAATCTGGCACCATCCTATATATTCGCCTCCAATTCCGCTAATTGAGCATCGATTTCGACTAATTCTAGGAAAAATTGTCAGACAGATTAAATGTCCTATAAGGCCTTAATCCCAAAAATTTTGGACATGTGGGGGGCCACATGCCCGAGACTAAGGCCAACGGCCCACCCCCGTCAGTCGGGGCCCCACTCCGCTCCGATGGTGGTCATGTTGGGTGGCTCATGCCCACAGAATGGCCCTCGTGTGGGTTGGCCCCTTCCCATTCCATCGTGGTAATGTTGAATGGCACGCGCACAAGAGCTAGCCCCCTTGGGCTGACCTTTTTCCTGGATGGTGTGACACTTAAACTTTAAATATATTCCAATGACCATAGTTTATAAGCACTACTCGTATGGTGTATTGGCAATGACTTAGACTTTGGACTTGGAGGTTGTGGGTTTAACCCCCACCCACTGTTGCTCGGACCTTAACCCGATTTTTGGTGGCCCTCGGGCAGCCACGTGGTAGCCTGTGGTTGGCCACCAACCAACCAATCAAACTTGTCCAAATCAGCTCCAATAACATCATGCCACTTGGAAACACACCATTTGATGGAGGTCCATTAGTCACATGCAAAGTCACCCTGCCACGTAGACATGACTAGTTAGCACCATATCAAAAGTACAAACTGCTAACTAGGTTGTATGCATTTTTTTTTAATTCACCTGTTTAGGAAAATGAACAAAACATGTTTCTTGGAGCATACAGAATCTATTTTTCATGAAACAAGTTGCGTCAGATTCAGGATGACAAGCACTACATGTTCATTCAAGTTCCACACCAACCTAGCAACTTTGAATTTTGAGAAAAAAATTTAGCACCTTGTCATTCCCCCCACCTGGAAGCCTTTTGGACCCCAAAAGATCACTTTCAGTTGTTCAGAAGGTGAGGGTATATTTCCCTCACCTTTCCAATATCGATCCATATTGCTTTGGAAGGATTTGTTCCTTTGAGCCCCACACAAAGGTAATCCACATTCCCTCATTTTGAAGACCTTGTTCTTCTTTCAAGAATGGTGTTTTGTTATAGTTCATCAAGGTATTCAGGAGAGAAAATCTTCAATGGACAAAATTTGAAAATTATCTCCTTGATCTTCAATCAAAGGAGGCTCATACAACCTTTAATTTTGACATTAACAACAACATAAATTTGCATATATGAAGGCAAATCCAACCTGAAGGCATTGTCACGAATCTTTTCCAGAAATTTGAATGGACCATATTGTTACACTGAATTTTGTCACCTTGACTATCTGCAGTTTATGTGGCCTCATCAATAGCCACATTGTCCTCTTTGTCAAGCCCCATACCTCTGCTCTTCATGTCAAAACTTCAAAGAGAGAGAAAGTCACTTGAAAACATGTTTATCTCTGGTTACGCAGGTTCTCTCTACCTTGCCTGCGTGTACGCACTCCAAATACACTATACCTGCGTACTTATACGCCCTGTAAGCTAAAGGTTGGGTGCGTACCCCTGTAAAGGTCAAAAGTCGCAAGTTTCATCTTTAAAAAGTTACTTGTGGTCACTTCTAGAGCCTTCTAGAAGAGTTTTTAACGTGTATTGAGCGCCTCCAGATGGTTCATGCACACCTATGATAGAGGAGCTTATCCCATCAAGAGAGGAGCTACCCCATCCAAAAGAGGGAGTATCCCATTGATGTTGGAACTGAATAACCTCTTCTAGAATACTATAAATACAGGCATTGGGCCAAAGGAGGGGAGGTTGAAAGCTGAACATTCTAAAGGGTAAATGCTGCTGGAATTAGGACTTCCATTTTGTTGACTTGTGAGGAGAGATCACTATCCTTCCTTGTTGCCATAGTGGGAGTGGGTGAGCTTGTCAAAGTAGAGGAAATCTCTTGCTGGACCCTGGGAGGAGCTTGCACAACACCAAGGCTCAGGTTGTAATGGTTCCTTGATTATTTAATACAAATAAGTCCATTCTTCTCAATGATTTGTTAATGAATTATTTCGTACATTCCTTGGTCAGTATGATAGATATATTTTGTTTTATAATGAATATTCAGATGCTATGTAATTGTTTGCCTTGTTAGTGAATGCAGGTCTGAAGGTGAAGGTGGAGCTCATCCGGATCAACAAGACTGGACTACTACAACAAGCATTGGACCTAAGGTAAGATCGAGAACATTTGATTTCTTGTAAAATGATGTGTATCTAGAGAAGGATAGCTCTTATTTGGTTTGTTTGTCATTAGAGAGTCTTAGACTCCTAGGAAGGTTAGATTTGTCCGCAAGTATAACTAATTCCGCGTGACAGTTGGATCAGGAAAATTCAACAGGAATTTGTAGGTAATAGATTGCATGTATGATTTCCTAGCTAGTTTTGGCATGCATGGCATATTCATGTGTGTATTTTGGTTTCTTTGTTGTCAGTGGAATGGATTTTTATAAGTTTTGACAATGGTTTTAGCCTTTCCATTCCATTTCCAAATAGCCATGGTGTGATGGGATTCTTTCTTGGTTGAGATTTGGATTACCATAAGGCTTTAGATATGGGTGAGGTGGTCTTAGGAAAATCCCAAGGGTTGGGGATGGAGATTCTTTTCTCTGGGAAGCGCTCAATAGGTGGGTGGAGACAGGAAAATTCCTCATGTGATGGTGATGGAATTTTGAGGCATCCAAGCTCGATTTGGTTTTGTGATCTATGAATTGGTTTATTTGAGATCACGGTATGGTGAGGGTGGAGGTGGTTTAACCTCTGGATTCCCTTTGTTATTTATGGCTTGGTTTATCCAATGAGATCCCACATTCATGCTTGTAATATGGCTTGAGAGTGATTGGATAAAAGAAATATTTGGTTCAAACTAATATATGGTTGAGTGGTACATGGAAATCCCTGACTTGGTTGGCTTTTGCATATGGTTAATAAGAGCTAAGTTCCTCTTTATTTTTATTAGTAAATATACTTACTATTATGTGGCTTTAATGGATATTCTATCATTGTTATTTATCTGGTTATATGCTGCTTATAAGCATGGTTAATTGACAGATCTAAGTATGGCTCTTATCACATTTCCATTAATGGATGTCTAGTTAATGAATGCATGACCTAATTGGTGTTATGGAAACTATTATGAGAATTCATTACTCCTTCTTATTTAACCTTGGATAATTTTTTATATCCTTATTCTCAAATATGCATTCATGACCTGTAGGTTGCATGTTTACCATGTATTTGATAGAATGTCAGTCCTGATTGGGAGGGGTCAGGTCAAAACCTGGTTCAAGTTTTGGTTGATAAAGTTTGTTTCTATGTCATATATCATTTATAGAATTTCCATTGAGTTTTGGGCAGAGGCCTGAGTCCTAGCCCTAAAAAAGTTACTAAGAATTTTGGGTCCCTAGCATAGAACTGATTAGAAAAGTTCACATTCACTGGTAGGAAGGCCTATGGGATTGTCTGGAGCCTTACAATCACTTGCATGCCTTGGAAGGAGAGTTACTAAGGCTCTAGGTTAGTGAAAAATAGATTTATCTCAAGGGTTGGACATTTGGAGGGGTTGGGTTGCTCCTGGAGGTCCTGTAGCATCTAAGGGAAGTCAATAAGATCTTAAGTTGATGAATCCATTTCCTTAAGGTCATATAGGAGGTTTAGTCTTGTCATAGTGACCCTTAGCTCATGTTTACCCCAAGAAATCCAGTGAAAGTGGGTAAATGTGGGAGGTGGCAATTACAAGGTGGTATTAGAGCATGGCTCAAATACTTGGACTAAATGGGCTAGATGCATGTTATTATGCACGCATTGTCATTGTTAAGGTTGTCATGCATGAGGTCATTTCATGTGTTTTATGTCATAATGATGCTATTGGTATGTTATGATGTTGATGTGTTCATTGCGATGAAGTAAGAGATGTGGATCATCAGAGTGAGGTCGCAGCACTAGAATTTGGGGTAAGAGCAGATCATTATATATGTATTGTATGTTTTGCATGAAACTATGTTGGTTCATGGTTGTTATGAGCATTAGGGTTATGTACATGCTTGTCATTTTATTGTTGTTATAGCTACATGCATGATAGATTCTTGTTCGCCAATGTGGTCATATGCACATGCATCGATCGATCATGCATGGTAGTACTTTCTATTATATGCATTTCAATCATACACAAGGTGAGTATGTTCATTGTAGTTAAGACCTTGATGTTATATATATTATGCTAATATGTATTGGCTTGTGCATATGGTTATGGTTATAATATTCAGGTACGAGTTGATATATTTGTGATATTGTGTCATACTAATTTAGACCAATTTGTGCAGATGTGATAGCCTCCATTGAGTTACATTGAGGTATGTGTTGGCTATATCGTCTAATGGGTGTTTGAGTGTTTGGTGTCTATTATGTTTTCTATCTGTTGCTTGAATGTTTGATTAATTTCATGGTATGAGTATGTGTGCATGAGATTGCTTGAAGGAATGATCTTGCTTTAAGATGATTGTACTAACACATTATGGTTTGAGACAACTGATATGTGCTTGACTGCAAGCAAGTAATAGTTGTAGCATTATGTCAGTGATTGTGAGTTGATTATGACATGGTTGTATTCTTGGTAAAGGTCAGTTTCAAATTGATGGACATGATGTAACATGTTTGAACAATTGCAGGGTAACATGTTTTGCATTAGCATGACAAGTTAATAATTGATTTGTTTATATAACTAACAACGGGGTGATGTGGTAGCACATAGTAAGACTCAATTGTAGCAAGGAAATGTTAAATGAATGAATGCTTGCATGAGTAGAAGAATTGTTCTTAACCTTAATCTTGTTTGACACTATTTTGATATATGCTATATTCATGAACATGTACTTGACAAGTAAACAACTTGTCTTCAATTATGGTTGGATTCTTTAAGGACTTGGAGTCCCTTGAGAGATGATATATGTACATGTTCAATTACAAGGAAGTGTGCTTGGTACAACAAGGTAAGGTAACCAGTGTATTGTTGTATTTATTTATGAAATGACAGTTCTATGTTTATGGAAGTATGATACAAGGACTACCATGGAAAAGATACTGCCATGAAGTCTTGAAGAAGACTCAGGTTGAGATTTCTCTTAGGAGCATTGGGAATCCGTGGGGATTGAGTCATGGTGTTTGTTGTTAGTTTTTTTGCTTTCGATGCCTTGTGATTTATCTGTGTTTGATTTGTAGTTTTGTTTATGTATGGTGCATGGCCATGCCACTCTTTTGTGGTGTCATATTACTGTTGGTTCATGGTTTTCTCTTGCTTGCTTCTTGGTCTTGTCTTTTATGTTTTGAAAGTCTTGGGAATTGGCTGGGGAAGAGGAAAATTGATGGACTCTGGGAGAGATGTATAGTATCCAACATGTAATGTAAGACCTAGATGAAGCTGTTGCATGTATAAGGGCAGCTAAAAGAAAGAGGATGACAAAAAATTGAGTTGGTTTGGTCCATTGTGATAAATGGATGATGGAAGAATAGTCATGAGAAAGGTAGTAGGAAAGGTAAAGCAAATGGATTTGCGGTGTCATATGCTTTGGCTATGTTGGGAAAAATTGTTCTCAATGTTGTGCATGGTTTACACAGATAAATGAAGTTCCTTTAACCTTGAAATTATGATATTTGGTAATTATGTTGTGATCATGATTATGTTGATGTCTATATATGTATACATGTATGTATGTATGCCATTTTCTGACAGGGTTGTTAGGGATCATGATTGTTTTATGTTGATGTATATATATGTATATACATGTATATATATGTATGTATTCTATTATTTGACAACATCATAAGGGATCATGATTGTTTTATGCTAATGTTTATATGTATATATGCATGTATGTATGTAATTGTCTAACAGGGTCATCATAGATCATGCTTGTGGAGGAATGATTGCTTATGCAGGTGAATGGCATGAATAAGTTCTTGGTCTTATGAGGAATCAAGTAGGAAGAGTAGCCTTGATAGATATTTGAGGTGAGCATAATATGGATATAAATTGATATTATGTGATTATACTCTATATATGTTTATGCTATGGAAGGTAATGGTGACGGATACATCAATGGATTGAAAGCAATGTGACCCACGACATGATGGGACAAGCATGGATAAGACACTAGAAGTAACGTTTCTTAGTAGAGACAGTGTGGTTTCTTTATGTATAGTATTGTTGTTGTATATATGTTGTACATGTTGTACTTGTAATGTTGTGTACATGCAGTGTTCTGTATATATGATGTTTTGTACATGTTGTTTATGTAGTGTTGTGTATATATGGTGTTGTGTGCATGGTCTATGTGCATAGGTGCGTACATATGGTGTTGTGCACATGTTGGGTATGTGTTACTATGTACATGTGGTGTTTTGTGCATTATTTCACATGTGGTGTTGTGTACATATGGCGTTGTGTGCATGTTGTACATGGGATGATATGTGCAAGTGGTGTTGTGTACATGATGTGTAGGTGGTGTTGTGTACATTGGGTTCTATGTACACATTGCGCAGGTGGTGCTGTGTACATGTAGTATTGTGTACATGTTGTGTTGTGTATATTTGGTATGGTTTTACAAGTATTGTGTAGTCATTGTATCGAAGCATGTTTATTCTTGGTATGGTATGGTATGTAAATATATATATTGTGTTTTACAACGGGTGTTGATGTATGTGTTGTGTTTTACAACGAGTGTAGGTGTATGTATGGCATTGTACACCAGGTGTAGGTGTATGTGCAATGTTGTACACCAGGTGTAGGTGTATGTGTAGTGTTGTACACGAAATGCAGGTGTATGTGTGGTGTTGTACATCAAGTGTAGGTTTATGTGTTGTGTTGTACACTGAGTGAAGGTGTATGTGTTATGTTGTACATCAGTTGTAGGTGTATGTGTTATGGTACACTATGTATGTGTATGTGTTGTACAGTGTGATGGGATAGATAGGTATGGCATTGTCTAGCCCTTATGGTTTCTATTCAGGGTTGAGATGGTTTAGTCTCGAGATACCCTTGTTTTTATTGAAGGTTGAGGCAATTTAGTCTTTGGGTGCCCTTGTTGTTGATAATGAGGGTTGAGGCGGTTTAGTCTCTATATGCCCTTGTTATTGATATTGAGGGTTGAGGTGGTTTAGTCTCGACATACCCTTATTGTTGATATTGAGGGAGGAGGTAGTTTAGTCTCTGAATTTCCTTATTTCTTAAAGAGAAGGCACTGTGTTTTTTTTCAGGTTTGGAAACTGATTCAATGTGTATATGGAAAGGATAAAGAATAAAGGCAGAAGTAAAGAACCATTTGAAAGATAACTATCAGTATTTTAGTTTTTAATTATGTATGTGATCTATGATTCTGATTTATGATGGTTGTGGGTGTAGCTAATTGGATGTGATATGTTTATACATGATGATTTGATCGAAGATCTAGTTTGACTTGTGTGAGAGGAAGCAAACATAATTGCAAGTGTACCTTATTG
The DNA here is from genome assembly GCA_000404065.3 of Pinus taeda. Lineage (NCBI taxonomy): Eukaryota > Viridiplantae > Streptophyta > Pinopsida > Pinales > Pinaceae > Pinus > Pinus taeda. The sequence continues at coordinate 11,367 of APFE030321797.1, forward strand.
ATAGGCCATAAATGAGGTATGTTGTGAATTTATTCAATTCATTTTGAATCAAATGAAAAATTGTGTGCTTGATGTAGGAAAGCATGGAAAATTCCTATTTTGGGTGGTTGAAACTGACTGTAAGAATTAGCAGCAATGGAAAAAGGAATTGGAAGAGGCAACAATATTCTGGTAAAGCATTGAGTAGCAGGGCCATTATGAGACACTAGTACTCAATAATGTCCATTGATTAACATGAGCATGCTATGACCAGTAATATGGTTTTGAGGTAGGGACATCCCTTAGTTTTTGGAACTTCCGATGTGAGGAAACCTTTCCAAGGGATGGATTGCTCGGGATAGGGGATGTCAGGGAACTCAGAAGGTGAGGAACTGCACATAAGGGGGTGACTGGATTTCCCACGGGACTGTGTAGCATAGAATGGAGGGTCAAGGAATGGATTTTTTTTATCATTAGTATTGCTATATGGAATCATATACACATTGGGAGTGTTCCCCTAAACAATGAGTTAGTAACTTTTCACTAAGGGAACAAATAACACAAGGATCGTAGCATTGGAAATTGGATGTAGTTTTGACTTTGGAAGTGGATTCTAGACTTCCTAGGAATGAGGTGAATCCTAGTATTACTTTGAGGCTGGAGGTGTGACCCTCTAGATTCCCTTGTTTCTTATATAGGCATTGTATCATTTTATTAGTTGGTTGAGGAAATGTGCATATGCATATATATGCATATTATTGTGAATAATGTATCGAGTTGTATTTATAAAGCTCCATAGATAGTATTATGGTTTGATGGTTGAAGAAAATGTGTATAAGTATAGGTGCTTGTTATTGTAAATACCATAATGAGTTGTGTTATGAAGCTCCAATAAGTGGTACAGTTGTCAGGTTCTCATTTTTCTCATGATGCTTTTTCTTTTGAGCAGGTTGTTCATTATAAATACTACAATGAGCTAAGTTATAAAGCTTTGTGGGTAATATGTTTTGGTTTTCAGTGGTCTTGCTAGTTTTAGGTGTTATAGAACACCGAGGATGGTGTTCCCCTAATGGGGAGGGGTCTGTAACAACCTCTGATTAAAAATTCATGTAATAAAGGTTAATAAGGGAAAAATAATACCAAGGTCATGGGCCACGTATTCCAATCTAAATGTTTGGAAAAAAACATCCTAGCGAGTGTTCATTTCAGTTTATTATGGGTAACAAAAATTGTAAAAGGCAATGACAAGGACCTTGAAAAGGAAAAATGTATTATTGCCATTTTATTTAAGAAAATAAAGGAAAGTAGAAGAAAAGGGAGATGAAAGGTCACATGTTTCATGTGAGGAGGAAATTGAAGGAAAATGGAAGAAAATGAAGAAATTAGAGGCATCAAAGATAAAAAGGTTTTTGAGGATCAGTTCATAGCCTTTTTTTAGTTTAGTTTTAGGATTATTCTCAGAGAGGAGAAGAGCACCATGAGGAGAAGGAAAGCATCAAGTAAATGAAGGGAAATAAAAGGAAAGGAAGGAAAAGGAAAGCAAAGGAAGTAAGGATCAAACAAGGAAAGGTTGGATCAGGCAGCTTCAACAGGAATACATGCATGTAACAAATTGCATGTATGATTTTTCTAGTTGGTTTTGGCATGCATGGCATATGAATGTGTATATTTTGGTTTCTTTGTTTTCCATGGAATGAATTTTTCCAAGTTTTGATAGTGGTTTTAGCCTTGCCTTGCCATTTCCACATAGCCATGGTGTATGGGATTCTTTCTTGGTTGAGCTTTGGATTGTCATAAGTTTCGGATCTGGGTGAGGTGGTCTCAGGAAAATCCTAAGGGATTGGTGTGGGAATGGTTTTCTCCAGGGTGCCCTCAACAGGTAGGTGGATATAGGAAAATTCCTTAAGGGATGGTGAAGGAATTTTGAGGCATCCAAGCTTGCTTTGGTTTTTTTACCTTGGAAACAGTTTAGATGAGATCATGGTATAGTGAGGGTGGAGGTGTTTTAACCTCTGGATTCCATTGGTTGTTTGTGGATTGGTTTATCCCATGAGATTCCACATTCATGCATGGAATATGGCACAAGGGTGATTAGCTAAAAGAAATATTTGGTTTAGTCCAATCAATAGTTAGGTGGTATATGGAAGTCCCTCACTTGGTTGGCTTTTCATATAGTTAATAAGAGCTAATTTCCTCTTTATTTTGATGAGTAAATTTACTTTTTATTATGTGTCTTTCATGGTTGTTATATCATTGTTATCTATATGGTTATATGCTAGTTATAAGCATGGCTAATTGACAGATATAAGTATGGCTCTTATCACATTTCCATAAATCAATGTTTGGTTAACGAATGCATGACCTAATTGGTTTTATGACAACTATTATGAGAAAGAATTGTTCCTTCTTGTTTAACGTCATATAATTTTTCATATCCTTATGCTCAAATATGAATTCATGACCTGTAGGTTGTGTGTTTGCCAAGTGTTTCATGGAATATCAGGCCTAGTTGGGAGGGGTCAGGTCAAGTCTTAATTCAAGTTTTGGTTTATAAGCTTTGTTTCTATGTCATTTATAATTTTTGGAAGTTTCATTGTGTTCAGGACAGAGGCCTGAGTCCTGGCCCTGAAACATTGGCTCAGAATTTTGGATCACTCACATGAACTAACTATAAAAGTCCACATTCTTTTGAAATTAGGCCTATGGGAGCAACTGGAGGCTTATAGTCACTTTCATGTCATCGAAAGGGATTGGATGAGGCTCTAGGCCAGTCAAAAAGAGATTTATCTTAGGGGATGGAAACCTAGAGGGGTTGGGTTGCACCTTGAGGTCCTGTAACACCTGACGGAAGTCATTAAGGTCTTAAGTTGTCAAATAAATATCCTTAAGGTCATATAGGAGGTTAAGTATTATCATAGTGACCCTCAACTCATGTTTACCATGGGTAGCCGATGAAAGTGGGTAAATGTGGGAGGATGTAGTAACAAAGATCATGCATGATCCTGAGGATGAGAGGAGCATGAAATTTAAAGTTGACCCTAACAAAAAAGGCTTAATTTACATGGAGATGCAAAGAAAATAATTTGAAGAAGTTAAAAGGAAGCAACAGGAAGAGTAGAATAAACAAGAAGTAGAGCGGAAAGAGGAAGAGGAATGCAAGTAGGAGGAAGAAAGGAAACAAAGAGAATAACACTAGAGAAAGAAAAGTGAAGACTTGCAGTAAAGAAAGGAAAGGCTTAAAAATAATAAAGAAGATAAAAATACAAGAAAACAATAGGAAGAAGCCTTGTAGAAACAAAGGGAAGAAGAAGAATGAAAAAAGTTTTTAGAAGAAGAAAGAAAGAGGAGACAGAGAGAGGATTTACAGGCCCAATAGGTAGTTGAAGAATAGGAGTAGGATGGTAAGAAGTAAATATTATGCCTATTGTAGAAAAAGCAAGCTATCATCCCCCACCTCCTCTTACTAGTGGCCATCTCCCATTTAGTGAAATGGGGTTAGTTCCTAGTCTAGATGACATGGTCATGGACGTGTCAAACTTTACCTTAAGTCAATTAAAGAGAAAAAAATTGTAGTAGTGAAGAAGGTATTTTCTAAATGACCCTCATCACCTTGTTTCCATCAACAAATAAAGTGTGACTATGCTGAAAAATAGAAAGAATCCAAGACCATTTGCAGTAAGGAATGTATCCTTTGTCGAAGCCACTAAGGAGAACATTGATATCTAACAAGAGAAAATGAAAAATTATTAAAGGAATTGGCTTCTAAAAGGTAATAGGTTGATCATCTCATGGCCAAGAATCATAGATTGTTTTCCACTAGTGCTAGTAGAATGGAATTAAGGGAAGCAATACTTGAAGAGATCAAGCCTTTGGAAGACACTTTGAAGCAATTATATGATGAGATATTCACTCTTCATGAAGTAATGGTACCTTTTCATGAAGTGTAGAAAGGATCACAAAAGATGGTGAAGTTCCTAAAGACAACTTACACAACCATAGATAATATCCAAGATTGGGGCACCAAGTATATGAATACACCTATAGTGTTGGTCATGAAAATAAGATAGGATGCTAAAATGGATAGGGTAGAAATTAGGATGTTTATACAAATCTATGAGCAGTTGCATAAATTTTTTACGAGCACCATAACCTCATATTTGTGATTATATCATAGATTAGATGATCTAGTAAGGTTACATAGGATACCTTATGTTGGCACATTTACATAAGTCAAGAGTAGAAAAATTATTGGTTGAGAGATAGAATATTTATTGAATAAGTTCAAATAGGTGACCACTCAGGGTGAGCTTGGTGTGAGCAAAAATTCTATATGTATTATGTGACTGAGCTAACAAAGATACACTTGAATTTTATCATGTTGTTGAGTAACATTAATATAGATTCAAAGACCATATATCCTAATGTGCTAGAGGGTAGAATCAAATACAATACATATGTAGCATTGAAGGCTGAGCAGATAAAAACAAAGTACAAAGCTTGACACTAATATCTTACTACAAAGTTACATGTTACCATTTCTAAGATACAACTCCCATAATTTTATGCATGATGTATTATTTTGTCTTATGGATAATGGGCACATGTTTTCTTATTGTAATTTTGTATTTTGAAAACAATAAAAAAATGTAAAATGTGTAAATGGGATTCCAAGAGTCACATATGGAATATGAAGAGCAATTAGTAAGTTTAAAGGTAAAAAAGCATTTCAAAAGGAAAATGGGAGCTCAAGAGTCATGCAAGAGGTCAAGCGTCACAATGGGAGGCGAAAGGTCACCTCACTTGTTATAAATAAACTCTCATAACTCAAGAAAAGGGATAGGAATTTTGGGGAGATAGTCTTCGCTTCTCTAGTTTAGAATAAGAGAGAAGATCATTCTTTGGAGAAGAAAGTGGTGGTTTCATGTTCAACTATTGGGGCTAGTGTCTCATCATTGTAATTTTGTACTTGAAACTTTCACTTAACCATTAGAAGCTCTCACAACCAACAAACTTCCATGCATGTATCAGAGATGTTGTAAGACTATTCTTTTAATGTTTGCGGTATATGTTATTTTCATACATGTAATGTCCTCTACAAATCAAGGACACAAGGGAATCATTAGTCTATCCATCCCCATAATCTATAGTCCATAAAAAAGAGGAAACCCCCAAAATAGCCATTACTAGGTAGGTTTTAGGGCAATTTGGCTTAAAAAACCAAAGTTGGGTTTGGAGTAAGGATTACCCAATCAATCAAGAAACATGAAGCTTGTCTTGAAGTCTATGAATGAACATGGATTGAAGTCATTTTGGAGCATGAAGTGTGGATGAATTCATTTTTTTACTAAGCATTATCTCTGAGGGTTTTAGACCTCTTTCCTCTCTTGTTAATTTTGGTGGTGAAAGATTCCATTGTAGTTGACATATTTATACTCTCTATTTGCATAATACTTTTGCTGAGGCAATAAATTCTATTCTTCATTTCAGAGGCAATATTGATGATGTCTTTATCTATGTTTGGCATCGAGAGTTTGTGGGATATATCTTTTGCTTTTTCATTGGAATTGGGCTTAAAGAATCGTTTAAATTCAACAAGGATTTTGATATGCTTGTGAAGGACCAGAAAAGCAATTTTCCTCTCTAAAGCATCTGAACCTTGGAAACATAAATTTTGGATAATGTCTAAAAAGACCCTACCTATAATAGCTAATGAGAAAGGATCGTAAATTTTCATGGATTGCAAGATTACAAAAAAAGTTTGATTATGTTAGGAACTAATTTCATTACATGAGATAATATTCTATGTTTAACATATCCTAACATATTCTATGTTATTATAGTCACAATATATAAGGGTAGAAAAAACACTGCAGTCTTTGTTATGTTTTCTGCAATGAGACATCTCGAATTCAAAACAAATACCATGAGTCTGAGGCAGAACATGAACTTGGAAATTTACGTGGGTATCATGTTGGATTGTCTAAGGGACCACGAGCATGAACAAAGGTCAAGTATCATGTTGGATCTATGACAGAACAACGTGACTTCTAATTGCAGTGGGGTCATGGTTATTGACATAGACAAGGCAGGTCAGATAACCTTGCACAATAATTTAAATAAATTATCTATGGTATTATTGAATAAGAACTATGTCTGATATATATCAAATCAAATTTTTGTGGGATTATTTTCAATTTCTCGGATTAGTACATTTTATATTGGATTGATGAACTATTGACGATATTGTATTGAGTTGAATTGTGGTATAAAAGTCTATTGAATATTGTATTATTGTATTAAGTTAAATTGTGGTACAAAAGATTAAATGTGGAGAGATTTTCAATTTCTAGAATTAGTACATT
>APFE030321797.1:18105-58537 GCA_000404065.3 Pinus taeda
ATGTATGTATGTATGTATGTATGTATGTATGTATGTATGTATGTATGTATGTATGTATGTATGTATGTATGTATGTATGTATGTATAGCGAGAGAGAGAGAGAGAGAGAGAGAGAGAGAGAGAAATGGGGAATACCCACTGCTCCTCCATGGGAGACAGAATAGGTCGAGGAGAAAATGGCCCTGGTATTATACTTCAGGAATTGATATAGAGAAAGCAATAGATGCATCAATAGATACATCCTCAAGGACAACATATTATTTAAGGACAATAACAGATAACACAAGTATTGACCTAAAGAAGCAACAAATTGCCATATTGATCTCTCACCTCAGAGGAAAACCAAATGATGCTACCACGAATAAAACTACCATGGAGGGAAGTGGAAACCTTAATCCTAGTCTGCCCAACAACCAAGAAAATAACAAAAGGAGAAACCAACCACTTCTACCAAAATTCAAAGATAATCATGTGCAAATAGCCCAAGAAACAGCTGACCTGTGAAAACTCCTTAACAATTATGTTTAGGATTATGCAATATTAGAAGAAAATACTCGAGCATCTATGACCTTCGATGAGTCTATCAAATTTTGATATAGGAATAGACCTCGTGGATAGCTTAATGGAGAATTAGTAGGAAAGGTGAGTAAACTTCTTCTACCCTTATTTGATGGATCATATAAATGTACGAGAAGGGCTTGGGTGAAAAAATTGGACACATACTTCAAGCTCAATCCAATGGATAAGGAAAATTCACTTCAATTTGCCACTTTACATTTAGAAGGGGAATCAAATGAGTGGTGGTATCATGGTCTAGTAACTCTGGGACATGCTAAGATCACTTCTTATATATATTTGATACAAAGGCTAATATATATATATATATATATTAAAAATTATATATAATATATATAATATATTATATATATATTATATATATATATTATATTATATATATATATACATACTGAAAGAGCCAAAAATTCACTTTAAAGAATTGGAACTAGTTAAGGAAACAAGCTCACATGAAGTGTTTATTATATAATATGAATGCACTGTAGTTATGGTAACAAATATATCTAAAGAGTAATTATTTATGATTTTAATTGAAGCATTAATTGAGCCCCTACAAGGATGGGTCAAAGTATTTAATCCCTCCACTCTTCAAGAAGCCATCAAGAAGACTTAGGGAAATGCAGTAGCTAAAGCTAAGGCGCCATGCAAGCCTTTCATTCCTCCAAAAGATAAGAAAAATTCCTTCAAAAATTATGGACCCAAAAGAGATAGACTAGATGAGAAAACTTGTAGAAAGCTATGGAGGAAAAAGATATGTTTTACTTTCAGAGAACCATGCGAATTAGGACATCGTTGATTAGGAAAGGGGAATATTCACTACATTGAAGTGCTCTCTAAGGAATAAGAAGAAAAATAAGAGGACACTACAAGTACCAAGGAAGAGCCACCACCAAAGGAAGCAAAGGAAGAAGAGAATATTAACAAACCCAAAGAATAACAACCATAAGAGGAAAGACCCAACATAGAAAATAAGACATCCACGTTGAATATTGCAACACTTTTAAGAACACCCAAGTGTTACACCTTCTGGATTAGGGATTCACCAAGGGACAATGTATCACAACCTTAATTGATGGAGGATCCATAGACAACTTCACTAATGCAACACTAGTATATAAAAGAGGACTTCCCACCAAATAGTTGGAGGGCTTAGATGTAATAGTTGTGGATGGGTACAATGTGGATTGTACATGAATGATCCCAGGCTTGAGTGTAACTCTTGGTAACTATACTTTTACCAGTGATTTCTATGTAATATATCTTATAGACCTCAACATGAAACTAGGAGGTAAATGGTTATATTCATTTGGAAAACACACAATGGACTACCAAGTGTTGGAAATGGAAATTAGAGCACCAAATGGAAATAAGGACATTTTATGAGGCATGTCAAATGTTAGACCATACGTTGTTTTAGGGAGAAGTATGGAATCTCTTTCTAGGCATGAGGATATAACATACATAGTAGAATGTAAGGTTATGACCAAAAATACTCCCAACAATGAAAAACTGCAATATAGGGTAAATGTTCAATAAGTGTTAGACAAGCACGCTCCAGTGTTTGGTGACATTCCTCTAGGATTTCCTCCTAAAAGATGATTTGATCATACTATTGAATTGGAAGAAGGGGCTAATCATGTGACCACCACACTGTACAAAGATCTAAAGAAGTTCAAGGATGGGATAGAAAAAACTATCCAAGAATCATTAGCCATGGGCCATATCAAATCCATCTCGACACCATTTGCATCATCTATAGTTTTGGTGAAAAATAAGGATGGAAAGTGGAGAATGTGTATTTATTATCGAGCTCTTAACAAGAAAACCCTAAAAAATAGGTATCCCATTTCCTAGATTAATTAATTATTGGATGAACTCCACGTGGTAGGAAAATTTCAATGATTGATGAATGATATGGGTATCATCGAATATGAGTTAGAGAGGAAGATGTGCCAAGTACAACATTCATAAGTCATTACAGACACTTTGAATTTTTGGTCACATCATTTGGGCTAACTAATGTCCCTGCCTCTTTGTAATCATGCATGCACAATATTTTCAACAAGCATCTATAGAAGTTTTTATTTCTATTATTTGACGATCTTCTCATCTACAACAAGACATGTGATGATCACTTTGGGAATTTGGATCAAATATTGAGCATCATGTAGGAACAATCACTTTATGCTAAGGTGCCAAAGTGTGAGACCATATTTACAAAAATCCTTTATTTGGGACATATGATTAGTGTGAAGGGGGTACAAGTCCATCAAGAAAAGATACATGCAATACTTGATTTGCCTACACCCAAAAGCCTAATAGAATTACAAGGGTTCCTTGGGATTTGTAGCTACAACTGACAGTTGGTTAGAGGGTTCCCCCAATTAACTACACCTTTGACAAACTTAACTAGAAAACGAGCATTCAGGTGTATAGAGGAATCTAACAAGGCATTCAACAAGCTCAAAGAAATAATGAGCTCATGTCCAGTACTAGCTCTTCCTAACTTTAGTAAACCATTCATGGTTGAGGGTGATGGGTCAGGAGAAGGAATAGGGGTTATCATTATGCAAAAGGGCCATCCCATTGCATTCAAAAGCCAAAAACTAGGAGTTTTAGAAAGAATGTACTCCATACACGAAAAGGGGATGATAGCTATCATGCATGCTTTGGAAACTTTTAGACAATATCTAGTGGGAAACAAATTCATAGTCAGGATAGGCCACAACAACCTATACTATTTCTTGGTTTAAAGAGTTTTGAATGAATTAAAAACATAAATGTGTAAGAAAAATCCAACCTTATGAATTTGAAATTGAGTACATGAAAGGGAAGAATAATGATGTGGATGATGCACTATCCAAGAAATCATATACATGTGCTCTCATGGAAATTGTACAAAACTAGAAAGCACACCTCTCAGTAGAATATGCCAAGAACCCGTTTGATTGAACCCTACTTGGAAATATCTCCAATATGATAGGTACAAAAAACTTAATGAAGTCATTTATTATAAAGACGAGATATATTTAGTTGTTGAATCTACACTTATGAAAAAGATCTTGAAGGTTACACATGATATTCCTTCAGTTGGGCATCAAATATTCTTCAAGACATATTGACAGATACAAGAATGGTTCTTGTGGAAAGGACTCAAGGAAGATGTTATGAAATATGTCAAGGAACGAATGACACACCAACAAAATAAAGTTTAGCACACACATCCTAAAGGTATTCTCCAACCTCTACCAATCCTAGCATGAAAATGGGAGAACATCTCAATGGATTTAATCACAGTGTTACCCAAAGCATAAGGGAAGGACTGCAACTACATGGTGATTGACAGGTTGACTAAATTCACACACATTTTTTCCATATTAGTTGATTACTTAGCTAAACAAGTGGAAAAATTATTTTTCAAATAGGTCTTTAAACTACATGAGTATAGTTAGCAATCATGATATTATGTTATGGGTGCATTTTGGTAGGATATTTTCAAGCTAGTAGGAACTGAATTGACCCCTAGCACTAGCTATCACTCTAAAGAGGACAATCATACAAAAATTGTAAATAAGTGGATTGAGGGGTACCTATGTAGCTATGTGAAAGGTCATCAAAAGGAATGGATTAAGTGGTTGTACCTTATGGAACATTGCTACAACATCACCTACCACTTATCTATTAGGATGACACCCATGATGGATCTATATGGATATGATTCCAGGCCCTTCATCGATAGAATTTTTGGGGACAGTAAGGCACCTCTTGCCAAATACTGGATAGAGTAGAGTCATAAAATTCTTAGGGTACTTATGGAAAACATACAAGTTGCACAAATCGGTTGAAAATGTATGCAAACCAACAGTGGACAGAGTGCAATTTTGAGGTAAGAGATATTGTTTTCTTATGACTCGAGCCCTATAGACACTCTACACTCAAGAAAATGGCACGGAAAAATTAAATCCGAGATTTTATGGGTTGTACAAAGTTATCCATAGAGTGAGCTAGGTGGCATATGAGTTGGAGCTACGAGTAATAGTTCAATTAACAATGTATTCCATGTGTAATGCCTCAAGAAGGTTATGGGTCAGCATGTAACCACCTTTATTGAATTTCCACCAATAGAGGAACAATGACAAGTGGAACTTATTCTCGAGGTGATCATGGTCGTGCGATAAAATAATTTAAGAGGGAGAGTAATTACATAATATCTCATCGAATGGAAAAATTTACCGGAAGAGGATGCAACATGGGAAGGAGAATGATTTATGCACCACTTGAACCTATAATTTCTTGAGGATAAGAAATTTTAGACAGGTGGAACTATATTGTCCTCTACAAATTTTAGGACAAAAGGAAAATTCCTAAAATAACCATTATTAGGTGGGTTTTTGGATAGTTGGGCTTAAAAAATCCAAAGTTGGGGTTTGGAGTAAGGATTACTCAATCACTCAAGAAAGATAAAGCCCCTCTAGAAGTCCATAAATTAAGTTGGATTGATGTAATTTTGAAGCATGAAGTGTGGATGAATTTATTTGTTCTTCAACATTAGCTATGAGGGTTTTAGATCCCTTTCCTCTCTTTTCAATTTTGGTGGTGAAAGATTCCACCCCAGTTCACATATTATTGCACTCTATCGGCATAATACTTATGTTGAGGTAGTGAGTTTTATTCTTCATTTGGGCACCAATATTGGTGATGTATTGATATTTTTTTGGCATCAAGAGTTTGTGGGATATATATTTTATTTCTTCATTGGAATTGTGCTCAAAGCATCATTTAAAATCAATTAGGGTTTTGATAGGATTATGGAGGAACAAATAGAGTGACTTCCCTCTCTGGAGCATTTAAACGTCGTAAACATAAATTTTGGAGACTGTTTGAAAATACCCTACCTATGTTGACCAACAAGAAATGTTGATAAATTGTCATGGATTGAAATATCAACAAAAAGGTGTGATTCTGTTAAGAATTGATTTTGAGATGTGAGATTGTATTCTATGTTTAACATATTACATGGCTAAGAAGGAACCCCAAGGATGTAAAATTTAATTTGACTCGTGTTGTTCTAGTCATAATGTTTAAGGGTAGTGGAAACACTGGAGACGCTATTAAGTTTTCTACAATGAGACATCTGGAATCTGAAATAAATACCATGAGTCTGAGGTGGAACTTGAAACTAGAAATTTTTGTGGGTATCATGTTGGATTGCAGAAGGAACCACAAGCATGAATAAATGGCGAGTATCATGTTGGATCATTGAGGGAAAAAATCAGCTTCTAAATGTAGATGGGCCCATGGTAGATGGGTGCACTTTACATTGGACTGATTAACTAAACTATGTTATTGAGTTGAAGTATTGAGAATTATATTGAGTTGAATTGTGGTACCACAAGAAATTGTTGAGACCTAGTATTATAATATCTATCTAACTATCTTTATATATATATAATTATATATATATATTATATATTAATATATATTATATTATATAATATAATAAGGCAAAATTACACTAGCTTACTACAATACATGCCAAAGAAAATGGAAAATTCAATTAGATTTAGTATATATCTTGTTGAATGTGTGTTGTTATTTGCTTTCATGATCGTTATTCTCTTGTGAAATATTTTGTAGTTTAAGTAACAAGTCTTTCATTCCTCTTGTGTGTCTCTTTTAGTATAGTACAGTTACATTTCTTTTAGAGGCTCACTCTTTCGTACCCTTCTAGAAGTCCCTTTTATGCATTACAATTGGTGTCTCATAAAGCTTACTCACTTGTTGGCCTTAGAGTTATGTGTATGATCTCTTGTGTTGTTTATTGCAGCCAAGGCATATCCTCAAAATCACTATAATGGTGTCCATTCCCATATTCTAGATGGGGCTCCTATCCCAAATGGTGTGAGGTCTAATTGGGACTTCATACTAGGGAGACCCCCTTTTTGTTAGCAACTTCCAACACTATCAATAGGTTTTTGGTGCTAGAAGGAAGGAAGATGACAAGTGGATCCCATGAATTTTGGTTTCAATATTTCATCTCAAATTTCTTCCACCTAAACCATAATCTTGGGATTTTTTGTAAGAGCACAATTCTAAAAATTCCTGTGATCCATAACTTATCTAATTTGAAGTTTAATGGCGAGGATGAAACAATTATATTTGAGCACACTCTTCAGTTTGTTAAATTTTGTGATTTTTATGAAGTTAATTACAAATATGTTGCTCGTAGGTTTTCATTCTCACCCTTCAAGGTAATGTTAAACAATGTTGTCATACATTACCCTCTTCATCCATTCACTCATTCAAGCAAATTGTCATGGAGATTCACAAATATTTTGATAGGTATAACCATTAGAATGTGTACAATAAGATTATTTTCCTCAAAATGAAATCTAATGAATCTTTAGAAGATTTTCTCAATCACTTTCTTCACTTTTGTTTTGAATTTCATGAGGAAGATGTGGCTTGGAGTTTTATGAATGAAATTTTTTGGTATTTAGTTCATGTTTCTTTACAACCACTTGAATCTAAATCATCTTTGAGTCTCCTAGATTTTTTTTGGCCTTGGGGTGCTTAAAGTTTCTAGGGAGGAACCTACTGATAGAAATTGATAGGTTAAAATAAGATTTAGGAAAATAACAGATCCTAGATGCCATAAAATAATTCTGTAGTGCTAAAGAAACTTGTAGGCACTATGAAATAATTTCATAACACTCTTTGAAAACTCTATTTTTTGAATTTTAGGAAGGTGAAATGACTCGTCTGTTTGCAAAATCAATTCTCCATAGTATTGACTCATCTCCAAACTCAAGGAATGTTCCCCCTCACTTTTCCTCATCAAGCATTACACTCTCGCTCAAAGATAATGGCCTCGGTTCCAATCAAAGGGAAATGTCATTGCCTAAAAAAATAGTTGTGATGTGAAAAAATTCAAAGGGTCACAATAAATGAAAAATGCATCAATAACCACAACTCAAAGTCAAATTTCAACAGGAATATGATATTTTAGAAATAGTCACGACAAATTATGAATCTTAAATAAATTCCTACATAGTTCAATTGGAACCAGAGGAGAGAAAGTAACATAGATTTATGGATAATATACATATGCAAAACCTTCCTTTCATTTACTTCAAACATACATACTCAAAGGGAGGAGAAGAGAACTCCTCTTCCCATTAGAAGTCCCTTTTATTCACAAACATGAGAAAATGGATTGATTTCGCATCTTTCCCAAATGAGGGAAGTCAAAAAGACAACTATGTGATCTATGATCTAATCATTACAATTAGAAACAATTCCTAAATTCTAAACTCTTCGAATTATTCAAGAATAATCCAATCCTACACCTAAATTAAATATTCAATACTCTAACAAAACAAAAAAAAAAACTTTCCTATATTAATGTGTCCAGTCCACCACATTATTAAGATTTGCTCAATTTCTTCATCTCTTGAGCTCGTTCTAATGAACCTACATCAGACTCCCCATGAAAGGAAAAAAATTATGATCTCCTTCTCATAAGGTCCTCTATATAGCAACCTACTTTTTGTAGAGTTGCAATGCTCATCCATGTAGAATCCTCCATTAGATGGTTCTTCCACTTCAATAAAAGCTCTAGATACTCTTTCCCCTGGTCTGCTATGCAACTCTTTTGTCAAAACTTATTTCAGCCTCCTCACCCTCTGCCATTGGCATCTACTTCATCCAACTTTGTTCACTGACTTCTCCACTTCTCTCATTAATTGTAGATGCACTTTCATCACCGACTTCATAGGGATACAATTCAGTGACATTTAAAATAAGTGAGATACATATACCCATAGATAACTCCAATTCATAATAATTCGTAGAAAATTTCCGAAGTATTCTATAAGGTCCTATTTTCTTCATTTTGAGTTTATTATATTCCCCTCTTTGTAATATCTCCTTTTTTAGGTGTGCTAAGACCATGTCCCCTACATCAAAGTTTTCCCCTTTTCTTCTTAAAGCATCTCTTTGTTTGTACTTGTAATTGTTATCTTGTAGCTTTTGTTTTATTTCATGATGTACATCACTCATTCCTACTACAAAATATTCCCTGTCAACAATCCTCTACTCAAGTTTGACCAAATCTCTCAGTTCACAAACTCCTCTACGATGCATTCCATATAATATCTGAAATGTTATCTTCCCCATTCTCCTATATGGTGAATCATTGTATGCAAACTCAACTTGAGCTAACGCATGATCCCACTACTTGTGGTGCTCACCAAAAAGGCTCCTAATTATGTTTCGGATGCTCCTATTCACAACTTCAAATTTCCCATCAGATTGTGGATGATTGGTTGAATTGAAGTTCAACTTTGTTCCAAGCTTCTTCCATAAGGTCCTCCAAAAATGCAGTATGAATTTGGTGCCCCTGTCAAAGATTATACTCTTTGGAAATAAATGTAATCTAACAATCTCATTGAAAAATAAATGAGCCACATGTGTAACATCACTAGTCTTGAAACATGGGATAAAATGAGCCATCTTTGTAAATTTTTCCACAACCAAAATTATGGAGTCATTGCGTTGGTTTACCCTTGGTAAACCCAAAATAATTTCCATACTCACCGAGTCCCATGGGCTGCTAGGAGTGGGAAAAGGAAAATATAGTCCAACATTTTGACTCCCTTTTGCATGTTCACACACTTTGTATTTACTCACATATTTCTAGACATCTTCCCTCATTTTTGGCCAGAAATAAAAATGGTCTAGAAATCCAAGTGTCTTGTTGACACTAAAATTCCCTGCCAATCCTCCATTCTAATTTTCTTGTATCAAATTCTGTCACATTAATAAACGAGGAATACATAATTGGTTGTTCTTGAATAAAAAAACCATCCTGAAACATAAACTCCTTCCATGGGTTGTTATCTCTGCTCATGGGGTTCATATATGACACTCATGCATGATCAAACTCCTCTTGCTAAAAGAATCAACTACCTTTTTTTCTTGCCCACTCACATGTTTCAGAACAAAGGTGAAACTTTGTAGGAATTCCACCCACTTGGCATGCTTATGGTTCAACTTGTGTTGTTGCTCTACATATTATAATGTAGAATTGTCAGAGAACAAAAAAAACTCCTCGGGCATCAAATAATTTCTCCAATTCTTCAAAGCTTGAACCACCACATAGAATTCCTTGTCATAAGAGGAGTATTTATGTTTTGAATCATTGAACTTCTCGATGAAATATGAAACAAGTTTACCTTCTTGACTCAATATTGATCTAATGGTTGTTCTACTAGCATCAAATATGACTTGGACAAGATGATTGAAGTCATGTAGTTTGAATACTGCCTTCTCAGTGATCTTTTTCTTCAAGAGCTGGAAACTTTTCTCTATTGTTGTTGTCCAAAAAAATGGTTCTATATCTTTCTTAATTTTTTCAACAATGGGTGCACAAATACCATTGAAGTTCTTGAAGAACTATCGAGAGAAGCTATATAAGCTATAAAATCTCCTAAGTTCAAAATGTTATTGGGTGAAGACTAACTTACAAGTGCCTCTATTTTCTCTACTTCAATTTTTAGTCCACCCTTTGAAATGACAAATCCTAAATATACCAACTCAGATCTCATGAAAGTACATTTCTTCAAGTTAATCAACAATTTCTCTTGCTGCATCCTTTTTGCAACATACCATACATGTCTAATATGTTCTTCCTTTATCTATATGAAAATAAAAATATCATCTAAATAAAAAATAAAAAACTTACCAACTAAGTCCTTCAAGACCTCGTTCATCAATTGCATGAAATTTGTTGGTGCATTTGTCAATCCACATGGCATAATCAACCATTCATATAGTCTTCCATTGGTATTCAAAATTTTCTTCCACTTGTCCCCTTCTCTAATCTATATCTGATGGTAACCACTTTTAAAATCAATATTTTAAAAGTAGGTTTCTCCTCTCAAAAAGCCCCTCTTGGCATCCATCCATGGCAATGGAAATCTATACCTAATTGTGATTTTGTTGATTATTTTGGAAGTTGTGCACATCCTCCATTCTCCATCCTTCTTTAGACTAAATATCACAAGGAGAACACATGGACACATGCTCTTCCTTTTCAACCCTTTGTCTAGTAGTCCTTGAACTTGTTTCCTTATTCCTCATTTTCCTTATCTGTCATTGAATAAGAAATCTTGTTCAAAAGGCTTTCTCTTGGTAACAAGTTTATGTGGCTAATACTTCTCATAGGTCACTGCTCACTTGGTAAATGATCTACTATGGTATCATTAAACTCATGTGACATCTCTTGAATCTCAATAGGTAAATATTCAATTTTAGTGTGCATAAGTATTACCTTTGGTTTGCAAATCACCACATAGTTTACCTCTTCTTTCTCCATTTGTTGTAGAAATTCTTTTCCTCCTTCTGTGCTTTTGGGCTACTCGTTCCACCTGTACTCTCCTATTTTAATGGTATAAGAATATGCTTGATACCATCCTTTTCAAACTTGTAATTTTTGTTCTCTCCATCATGCACCACTTTACTATCAAATTTCCATGGTCGACCCAAAAGGAGGTGGTGGACATTCATTGGAATAATGTCACATCCTATCTTATTGTTATATCTACCTATAAGGAACTCCACTTCACTCTTCTCACTCACCAACAATTGTTGACCTTTTGGTAACCATGACACTTTATATGTTGGTGGGTGCTTGAACCTTTTCAACATGAGTTGTCAACCATTTCTATCAAAACTAGATTGTAAGTGCTTCCACTATCAATCACCACTTTCAAACACTTTCCTCCAACCTTGCAAATAGTCCTAAACAAGGTTCTTTTTTGTGTTGGTTCAACAATCTCCTAGGTTGTTTTCAACAAGACTTTTTTTCATCATTAAGGCTTCTCCCTTCTCTAGTACACTTTCTACCATAGGTTCTTGTGCTTCTGTTGCTTCTGGTTGAGCTATATATGCATCTATTTTCCATATTTTCTCATTCTTGGGACACTCAAAATATCTATGACCTAGTTTTCCACATTTTTAACAATGATAAACAATCTCTTTGTCTCTTCCTCTACCTCTACCTCTCTGGTAAGGTCTTCCTCATATGGAGTCACCTTCTTTCTCTTACTACCCTTGTTTCTTTGGTTACTTGTGTCATTATTTTGAGCTAGAGTTTTCACCTTTTTAGTTGTTTGTACTTTTCCTCTAGAAAAACTACAACCTCTACCTGGATTCTTCTTCCTTATTATCTTCTCTTCTTCCTTCAAGGAAAACTAATATGCTTCTTCCATTGTCCTGAGAGAAATCATGTTGATTTCATATCGAATCTCTAGCTTCAAACTGTTGA
Source organism: Pinus taeda (assembly GCA_000404065.3). Classification (NCBI taxonomy): domain Eukaryota; kingdom Viridiplantae; phylum Streptophyta; class Pinopsida; order Pinales; family Pinaceae; genus Pinus; species Pinus taeda. The sequence goes on from APFE030321797.1 coordinate 30,011, forward strand.
TGTACCTTGTTTTTTTCTCCGGCATGTATTCTAGATAACCTTCCCTCAAATTCACCTTTTAAAGATATTTGGTATATTCTTGCACTGTTAGTAGGATTTTCTTGAGGTTATGCACTTGTTTGTAGAGCAATAGTTGATAACCTTTCGGGAAAAAAAAAATCCCATAATCTTCGCTACCATCGTGTCCAAAATATTTATCAATAGTTTCCCCTATTTCCTCCTTTTAGCCTACACATTGTCCCACCATAATGTAGTATGACCTTTCAACCTAGTTACAACAAAATTTACCTTCTTATCTTCTTCAATCTCCTCATACTTAAAATAATTGTCTAATTCAGTGATCCAATTCATCATTTTCTCCACTACCAGGCTCCCATCAAAGGTAAACAATTTAGATTTTGGCCTCCATGGACTCTAAATGGTCTTTTAAACATGGTATCTCTTCCTAGAGTTCTAAATTAGCTGTGAGTCTCCCTCCTCGACCTCGTGCTCTCGATGCTCGCATAACCATCTACATATGTTGTAGACAACAACACCAATGCCAAATCATGCTATGATACCACAAATTTATAGCAATAGATAGGAAAAAACTATATTTAGGACCAAAATGCGACCCAATTGTTTTCCTTGTAGGCACTACAAAATAATTTTGTAGTACTAAAAAAAACCTCTAGGTACGATGAAATAATTTCATAGCGCTCTTTAAAAGTTGTTATTGGAATTTCAATAAGGTGAAACGACTCAGCCCTCTGTAAAATTGATTCTTCATACTCTTGACTCATATTCCAACTTAGGGAATGTTCCCCCTTGCCTTTCCTTGTCAAAGATTACATTTTGATCAAATCTATTGGTCCAAGTTCCAATCAAAGGTAAACAATTTAGATTTTGGCCTCCATGGACTCTAAATAGTCTTTTAAACATGGTATCTCTTCCTAGAGTTCTAAATTAGCTGTGAGTCTCCCTCCTCGACCTCGTGCTCTCGGTGCTCGCATAACCATCTACATATGTTGTAGACAACAACACCAATGCCAAATCGTGCTATGATACCACAAATTTATAGCAATAGATAGGAAAAAACTATATTTAGGACCAAAATGCGACCCAATTGTTTTCCTTGTAGGCACTACAAAATAATTTTGTAGTACTAAAAAAAAAACCTCTAGGTACGATGAAATAATTTCATAGCGCTCTTTAAAAGTTGTTATTGGAATTTCAATAAGGTTAAACGACTCAGCCCTATGCAAAATTGATTCTTCATACTCTTGACTCATATTCCAACTTAGGGAATGTTCCCCCTTGTCTTTCCTTTTCAAAGATTACATTTTGATCAAATCTATTGGTCCAAGTTCCAATCAAAATGACTTGTCATTGCCTAAAAAAAATGAAGGCGATGTGAAAAAATTGAAGGGTCATAGTAAATGGAACACGTACCAATAACCACATCTTAAAGTTGAATTTTGATAGGAATATAACATTTCATAAATGTTCACAACAAATTTTTAATCTTAAATAAATGCATAAACAGTTTGATTGAAATGAGAGGGGAGAAAAGAATACAAATTTATGGATAATATGAAGATGCAAAACCTTCCTTTCATTTACTTCAAACATACATAATCAAAGGTAGGAGAAGAGAATTTATCCTCCCATTCGAAGTCCCTTTTATTCACAAACTTGATAAAATGGTTTGATTCCCCTTGTCTCCTAAATGAGGGAAGTCGAAAATACAACTATGTGATTTAATCGTTACGATGAGAAATAAATCATAAATTCTAAACTTTTCAACTTATTCAGGAATAATCCAATCCTACACCTAAATTAAATATTCAAGAATCTAAAAAATAACAAAATAATTTGTCGAAATTAACATGTGGCCAGTGGTAACAGCTCCTCCCACATTTACCCAAATTCACAAGCTCGCCAGTGTAAACTTGAGATGAGAGTTACTATGCGAGACCCGATTTCCAAGATGCACTTATGGAAAGTAGGGTCCACATGTCCAAAACTAATTGAAAACACCCAATGGCACATGATCACACTATGATCATCGTAACTTGACCCAACACTATTTATTTTCAATTTCATTTCTTTAAATTTAACAAAACTTTCTATTTTGGCAGTTTTCTCAGGTTATAAACTTTGGAGGTCATTTTGAGGGCCTAAACAAAATTTTCAAGGAAAACAAAGAGACTAAAAAACTATGAGACTAATTTATTCATTTTTAGGTTCCTTATGGATATTTTTGAAACAAGGTATTATGATAGTCAAACAAAGATTGTGTGCCAAAGTTATGACCCTAGGAAGTTGAAGGTCCAAGTTAATCATTTATACAAACACTTTGTGTACACAGTACCTGTAGGTTATAAACAAATATATGTTCATTAATTCAATAAGCTCACCATAGAATCATAATTAACAGAATGACAAAGCTAAACACTCAAGCCCAACTCAAAACTTGACCTAGACTAACCAGAACATATTAGGCATTTCGTCAAACACACGGCATACATGTAAGCTATAGTTCATGAATGTATATTTGATCATAAAAGTATGGGATTCATCTAAGTATCACCAAAAAGTCCCTATTCCCTCTCCATATAGCTACAACAACACTTACTATTCCATACATTCATTAAATAATCAATAACTAAACCATTCATGATAGGAATCATAACTAACATACATCATGTAACCAAAAAATAGCCGGTAAATAACCAGCATAGGAACCATGGAAACTCAACCATAATATCACTAGCATAATCACTACAAATATGCATGAATCACAATATAAAAATAAATTTCATTGATATATGTAAGAGCCAACCAAATCAGATGCTTCCACATACCACTTGACCATAGATTGAGCTGAATAAATTCTCTCTTTCAGCCAATCACCCCCATGCCATATTCCAAGAATGAATGTGGGATCTCATGGAATAAGGCAAATAAAACCAAAATAGGTCTTCTAGAGGTCAAACCACCTCAAACCTAAACCAATGATTCCCCCTCACAGTTGGATATCACTAACACCAAGCAGATCAATCCCTACCCACGTTGTCTAGGGCTCCAAGAACTAGTAACTCAATACACATCCTTCTAGGGCTCCAAAGAATTTGTCCAACCCAACTCTAGGGAATAATAACTCAATCCACCAAGGGTTGTAGAGTGTTTATCCCAACTTAGGCTCTAGGACTAGTAACTCAACCAAAATTGTTGCAAGGATTCTAGAGCATTTGCTCCAACCCACAACCATAAGGAATTATGATCCCCAACCAAAAGACAATCAAATGGGAAAACCCACAACACCATTTCTATCCAGGAAATGACAAGGAAAGGCTAATTCCATCCAAATAATCCTCCATGCTAATGACACCACATAACCAAATAATAATTTTCATACACCATGCATTCATAAATAAACAAGGAAAACACACATACAACTTATTACTTGCAAACAAATCCAACTATAGTGTCTAATCCAGCTATTCCGTTTCACTTTCCTGCTTTCCTTTTCCTTTTTTTCTCTAAATCCAAGCGATTACTAGAGTGCTTCAAGCATGATCCAAGAATTATCTAAGTGTGCAAGGGTATGAGAGAGTGAAATAATAGAAGAGAGATCCAAGCTAAAATTAATAAAAGGGTGTGAATTGATCCCCACAAGACTTTTTGTCATTGAGGCCTCTATTTTCTTCCTTTTTCCATAATTTTCCTTCAATTTCCCTCTCATGCAAATTTGTGATATGTCATCTCCTTTTTCTCCCATTTTATATTATTTTCATAAATAAAACACTAATTAATGCCTCTTTTCCTTTGCCAATTTCCATAGCCATTTATTAATCACCATTGATCCCCAACACTATGTTTTTTTCCCAACATTCAGCTTGGAATATGTGTCCCATGACCTTGGTCTTATTTTTATTTATTTACATAGGAAATCAACCAGGCGCTATTACACCAGTACATCACATTGTTAAGATTTTCTCAATTTCTTCATCTCTGAAGCTTGGTATAATGCACCTATATCACCTACTCTCCCTTTTGTTTCTTCCCCTCTTCCTTTTCCTTTACTCTCATGTACTAAAGTTAGAATCAGGGAGCTTGAAAATAAAATTGTTGACTGCCCTATCCCACCTCCATCTTCCCCTCATATTCATAATCTTGATATGGTTAAGTTAAATATTGACTTTGATTTTATTGATGACCTTTCTTTTTCAAGAGTTACCCCTTGTCCTCTATCATCTAAATCTTATGATCCTCTTTGTGTTGACCTTCCTAATCAACTTCTTTCACCGACGGTTTCTCCATATTCTCTAATTTCTCAATCAACCAATTTAAATAGTGTTCAAGTATAAGAGGGTTATACCATTCAAATAGAGAACCAAGAGGGAAATTATAATTTTCATGATAATTATGTGTGGGATTTGGATTTTACAAGAATCAATTGCAATTGATGGTCTTCCATCCAAATTTTCCATCCCATCTTCACCTTCAACACATTACTCACTATTCACTAATATGTTTAGTTAACCTCTTAGACTAGCATGTTATCCAGAAGTTCTTGATCCTTTTTCCATTGGTTTAAATCAAAATCATGTATGTAATAGTGATGATTTTAAGTGTGAATAGGAAAAGGATGAATTTGTGGTCCATGATTTTTTCATTCCTCATCTTTAACATGTAAAAAAGAAAGGTTTGTGACTCTGAATGTTCAAGAAAATTCTCTTTCTAATTCATCCAAATTATTTATTGATGAAAAGTCCCTTGATTTAAATGATAAAATTGAATGTGTTAGTGGCTTTGGTGATGTATTTATTAAAACATCTAGTGATAATTCTGCATATCCATCAATAGATATTTGTAAGCCACTTATTTTTTGTGTTTAACCATTTGAGAATTTGTGAAACTTGTTAAGATGATGAGGCACTTTAGCCTTGGTTAATGGTTATGTGAGGATCTCACGATCTTCATAAGGTTTCCAAATATTATGATATCAAATTTTCTTTACTGAACACTCTACATAATTTGATTGCACAAATCGAAAAAATTTCTTCTTTTGAGTCACAAGATTCTTCAATGGATTGTTTTTGATATCATGATCATATTATGGAATGGTTAGAATAATTTTACTTGAAAATATCCATTTCTAATAATAAGTTTCTATCTTTCATGATGTTTTCCAAGCTAGAACACTTGATTTAATGTACACTCACAAGAAGTGATCAAGGTTTTAATGACCATCAAGGTAAATTGGTAGAATGGTTAGCAAAAGCATACTTATTACATTTTTCTTCCAATGTGTTAGACCTTCAATTTGATGTGTAGGTCCTTTAGGTTGATATTTTCATTCTTGCACTTTGTATCACTATTGTACTTATTTTTCATGCCGTGACCCTTACAATTCAAAAGCCATTTTTATGGCTATTGATGAGCATCAGTATTGTAACAATAATGTTGCAACTCCTAGGGCTTCCAAATTTACTTTATCACCCATGGCTTCGTACAAAGTTGGAGGTGACAATGCTATATACGCAAATAGATGCAATGGATCCACTTTTTGTCACTACTGAGCTGGAGATAGACCACTAGGGTTTCTCAAACTAGCCTTCTATTGATTTAGAAGATGTTTGATTACTAAGGGAGAAAGAGGAATTTCACCCTAATTGAGAGAATTGAAATATGATCTACTGCAGTAATGAATGACTAAGATAAATGCTTAAAACACACCACTCATCTAGCTATCTATTAAGAGATCTTGATTCAGAAGAGTTCTAAGCTAATACATGTGGAACCCTAACTATCCTAAGCATGCACTTTGATCTAGTCAAACACTTTATTGTTGTCCATATGAATGAACACAACAACCTTTTCTTTTTGTCCTTTTTGTGAAAACATGAATGCTAATTCTTCTTGATTGTATGGCGGGTGGATTAGGTGTGGAGAGAGGTGGTTGTGAAGGGTCGTCCTATAGGATGTCGTAATGCACCTACAAGATCAGGCAGAAAGAAAAAGGAGTGATTTAGAAAGTGGTATAGGGCTTAGGCAAGGTGAGTGATGGAAGGAATAAGGTAAGGAAGTGGCTAGGACTTCCTTATAACTCAAACCAAATTTTGTAGGATGGTTGGATTTTCTCAACATGCATGGCAAGTTGGTCTTGTGAAATAATAACTTTGTTTATGGACTTATTGGCTTTTGGTGATTATGGATGGATGAGGTTAGGGTGGGGATGTTGACATGATATTTTTCCTGCACTCTTTAAATTCCTGCAATACACACATCACTGGAATTTACCCATAAATCATGCCAAAATAAGAAATATCTCCATAAACATAAGAAAACAAAATTTCAACATTCATTTTCCTAGTTCATGCATGGAAATACTTGCAGCCTATTGTGAAACTGTTGGGTTGTGTTATTCTTTCCACAACTAGCCCACATAGTGAACCAAGGGGTTAGAGGGGAGGGGGTGCAGTAGCCCCCTCTGCTCGGGGGGGTTTGAGGAGGGCAGGTAGCCCCCCTCTACGGGACCCGGGGAAATGCCCCAGGAAATATTTTTTTGGACCCTACATTAGGTTGGGTGGACCTACCTATGATTTTGTGCATGATTTTCACACATGGTTTTGGATGCGATGGTTTTCGGTCCATGGTTTTGGATGCAATGGTTTTCAGTCCATGGTATTGGATGCTTCGACATGTATAAATATGTATTGTAACATTGAAAGGAACATAATGAGAAATCAAGCTGGTAGTCTTGCTTTTGGGATCCAGGGGAAAAATTTTGTGTATATGTGTTTTATGTGTTATGCTCTCACATCATTTATTTTCTGTGTTTTAGAATTCATATGCAGGTAATTTTTGTACGGGGTTAAAACCTACATTTGGCATGAGAATTGTTTTGGCTTCAAGGGGATGCCTTTGCTGCTGAGGGGTTTCGCTTGAGCCTGTGGTAAACCCCGTTCAGTGGGAGATCCGTGAGATCGATTCTAGTGGTGAAAGAAGATGGTGAACAGTGGAAATATAGAGATCAAGAGCTTTTAATGGTCATATTTTTGAGTTGTGGAAACTCAAGATGGAGGATCTATTGGTGGATAAAGATCATGGTAGATCTGGGTACTAAACCAACGAGAGTGTCTGATGAAGAATGAAAGAAGTTGGATCAAAAGGCAAAGAGCACAATTCAATTGTGTGTCTCAGATTTAGTATTGCTGAATGTATCAGGGGAAGCTACGACAAAGGCTTTGTGGGACAAGTTAGGGACTTTGTACCAATCTATGTCTCTAGTGAATAAACTGTTCTATGGAAAAAGCTATATAACCTGACGATGAAAGATGGAGACTCAGTGACAGAGAATCTGAATGCGTTTAATACTGTGGTAAGTCAGTCATCGTCTATTGATATCAAAATTTCATATGAAGATATGTGCATTAGTTTTTTGTGTTCTCTACTAGATTCATGGGATAGTCTAGTTATTGCAATAGGTAGCAATGCAACTGCCTTGTAGTTTGATGAAATAGTCTAATCCTTGCTGACGGAGAAGATGAGATGGAAAAATATGGAGAGCCAGAATGGTGATTCCTTGTCTATACGAGGATGATCCCAGAATAGAAATAAAAATAAATCATCAAGTGGGAGATCTAAATCTAGAGGGAGATCTAAATCTCTAAGAAAACCTGTAAAGTGGTGTGCTGGAAGTGCAGAAAGAAAGAGCACTAAAAAGAGAGTGTAAATCTAAAGCTCCTAAAAAAGAAAAGGGATCTGATGATTCTCCTTCTGTAGAGGTGAAAACCACCTCAGATGAAGGTAGGGATGTGTACTTGGCTTCTTCAAGTACACATGTAGATCATGAGGCATGGTTGATTGACTCAGGTGCATCCTTTCACTTCACTCCCCATAGAGAGTGGTTTTGCGACTATGAGAAATACGATGGTGGTGATGTATTCTTAGGGGATGATAGCAAGGCTAGAATCATTGGTCACGGAAAAGTAAATTTGAAGTTAAAAGGTCGAAGGGTTAGAACACTTTTGGGTGTTCTACATATTCTTGCATTGGCTAGAAATCTTATTTCTATAAGCAAGCTAGATGAGGCAAGTGTAAAAACAGTGTTTGAGAAGGATACCTACAAGATGGTTCGGGGAGAATTGGTATTGATGCAGGAAGTTCAAATTGGAACTCTGTACAAGCTACAAGGTAGCACTGTTGTTGATGGGTTCAACTATTCTGTGGTTCCTGAAAATGGAGCAGAAAATCTAGTGGTCGCTGAAGAGAAGACCATGCTATGGCATCAAAGGCTTAGACATATTGGAGAGAAGGGCCTTCGAATACTTCATGGTAGAGGTATGGTAGAAGGTATGAGTAATAGCTCTCTGGATTTTTATTTCTGTGAAAATTATGTATATGGGAAGCAGAATCAGGTGAGTTTCCCCTCTGGTGGTAAGAGAGCAAAACAAATATTAGAGCTTGTGCACAGTGATGTGTTTGGCCCTATGAGGGTTCCATCACAGGGTAAGCTTGTGTAATATGTATCATTTTTAGATGACTTCTCAAGGAATACATGGATATATTTCCTTAAGAAGAAATATAAATTTTTTGATAGATTTAAAGAATTTAAGGCTCTGGTGGAAAACTAGACAGAGAAGAAGATAAAGGTACTGAGGACAGATAACGGTGGAGACTTTTACAGTAAGGAATTTGAAGGATTCTGTAATAAGTGTGGTATAGCATGTCAAAAGAATACTCCATATACACCTCAGCAAAATGGAGTTGCAAAAAGAATGAACACGACATTGATGGAAAGGGCAAGAACATGCTTAGTGGTACTAGGTTAGGACAACAATTTTGGGTAGAGGCGGTGGAGACAACATTTTACCTAGTCAATAGATCACCTTCATCGGTGTTGGAGAATAAGACTCCATAAGAGGTATGGACTGGTAAGAAACCCTCTCTTTCACATCTGAGGGTATTTGGATGTGATGCATATGTACATGTTCCAAAGGAGAAACAAACCAAGTTGGATAGTAAATCTGAAAAGTGCATCTTTATTGGGTATAAGGATGGTTTAAAGGGTTATAAGCTTTGGAACCCAGTAACAAGGAAGGTTGTGTACACTGAGATGTGGTGTTCAGAGAGGTGAAAGATGTTATTAAACATGAATTCCAACCAAAGGAACTTGAGAAGATAGAGTTTGAGCTAAAGGAGGAAGAATTAGACTCTACAACAGAGGAGGAATTTGAAGATGAAGAGCCACAAACTCTGGGTGTGAGAAGATTAGTTCGAGAAAGAAGGTAGCCAGAAAGGTATAGTCCATCTGCTTTCTGTTCAAATTTTGCTTTATCTCTTACTGATGATGATCCCAGAACTGTGAAGGAAGCAATAGATTTAGAGGATGGAAAACTCTGGAAAGAAGCCATGGTTGATGAAATGGAATATTTGCACAAAAATGAGGCTTGGGATCTGGTGGAGTTGCAGGCTGGAAGGAAAACCATTGGAAGCAAATGGATGTTCAAGAAGAAGACAAATGCAAAAGGAAAGGCAAAGAAATACAAAGATTATTTGGTAGAAAAAGGTTATTCTCAGGTGTCGGGAATGGATTTTGGTGATATTTTTTCTTCTCTTGCCAAGGTAGCTTCTATTAGATTACTTTTATATGTTGTTGTTGCTTTTGATTTTGAGGTAGAATAGATGGATGTGAAGACAACATTTCTTCATGGGTATCTGAAAGAGGAGATCTACATGAAGCATCCTGAAGGCTTTGCAGTGAATGGTAAGAAAGAACTGGTATGCAAGTTAAAGAAGTCTTTATATGCGTTAAAACAGTCACCAAGGATGTGGTTTCAGAAATTTGATACATTTATATGGGGACTTGGTGTTTGGTCAATTTAGTGTCCTAAATTTCTCTACATAAATTATCAATCTGGGTATCATAAACTGATGAGGTGTAGTGCATTATTTGTGCTAGCTAACCCTTCTTACTTTGTTGTTTTTATGTTTTATGTTGTTTTGGGGTTTTTTTTTTCTTTTAAGTCCTAATGATTTACAACGTAAATTATCAAAACTAAATCTAACTTTCTTAAAGAATGCTCAAAATCTAAAAATGAAAACAAAGCTAAGAAAGAAATGAAAACAGAGCTATTAAAACTGGAAGTGAAATTTTTAATTGATGTCTAACTAATTACAGAAATAAAACTAAATGAAATACTTGGTTACTATGCCTCTCAATTTTGGGAGAAAGTCTCCTTAGCATGAAATTTAACTAATTATGTACTTCATTAATCTAAGAGAAAGCAAATACAAAGATGCATAAATAACTCATTGCATAGATGAAATGTTCAACCACTTAGTTAAGGATGAATTATCAACTTGAAGGGTTTTCCATAAACATTCATTAACACCATGAGTTAGTATTTTAAACTAAAAATGAAATGGCAAAGACAATAAATGACACTAATCAATTTGATTGAGAATTTAAACTAGCAAAATAGTGAATGAAGTAAACTATCCAACAATGTATCCTTATAATTCTTCAATCCTACTCTCATCCTAAAACAAGGTTAGTTTTTAATTGAAGAAACAAGATTACACTATTGAGTTCTATCTTCTAAACCACTGATAAGAACTAAAAATAAATCAGGCTAATGTAAACTGCTGTAAATTATAAACAGTGTTAGTAAGAAAATGATAGAAATTGCATTATAAACAATGTAGTAAGAAAATTATTATAAACATTGTTTTAGAAAGAAAATGATGAATTTATAGTGAAAAAGAAGAAGAAAAATAAATAAAATGAAACCTTCTTCAGTGCAGGGGACCTCTGCAACTGATTAGGCTATGCTTGCTCAAACAACTCCAAGAAAACTCCTTTAGATGTTCATAAAAATATGCAGTCTTCTCATATTAAAACAGGGACACAAAATGCCCGAAAATTACAGAGTCTAGAACTTCGATTTCACATTAAAACTATTACTAATTTCTTTCGTCTTTTATACAGGTATTTATAAGAAAAAGCATATAATTATTTGTGGAGAAAAGCATGATACAGCGAAACACGTAGAAGACAGATATGCTAAATTTCTTCCTCGGCTGCAGGAGAAATAAATCCAAGACATGGTGGTTATTGGATGCATTTGTACAGGTGGCTATTGGAGTCCATAGGTACAGATATTTTCTCTAGATAATGCTTCCCATCACTGTGAAATGCATTAATTAACCACAAAATAGAGTCCTGTTACCCTCAGTCTCTTTATGTTTGACTTATCCATTGACCATAGTCTTATGCCATCTTCTTTGTCGACCTGGGCTGAATGAATAGGATAGGGTCCATGTCATGATGATTTCAAAGCTACCCACATGGCTAGTTTCTCCTTCTGACACCCCAAACCTATTAGAGCATGGAGGTAGCTATGGAACAGCTGGTTAGCTGCAGAATAGGCTGCGTTCCATAGCTAATATACAAAAATTTATTCAAACAGCAAAACATAAAAAGCATAACATGTAAATCACCAAATGTCCTCCTCAAGATAGTATATACTATTTATTAGTGATGAGAATGCATCTTTCTTATGGAAAAACAAAGAAAATGAATGAGAAGAGTTGCTAAGGAAAGAGTAATTTTGAGGCTCAACACTTGGCTTCACCAAAAGCAAAGCAAATCACTGTGTTTATTTTAAATTAAATGGTGATTGTGTTATTTATCTAGTCTTGTATGTGGATGATATGTTGCTGGTTGTAAATGACAAAGAAATTATCCAGGATTTGAAGACCCAATTGTCCTCCAAATTCGACATGAAAGATCTTGGTGCTGCAAACTATATTTTGGGCATGGAAATTAAAAGAGATCATGCAAAGAGGAAGCTCTAGTTAAACCAGAGGAAGTATGTCGAGACAATATTGGAGAGGTTTAATATGCAGGATAGTAAACCAGTGAAGGTTCCTATTCCTGTAGGTGTGAGGTTATCTGCTGAACAGTGTCCCAAGGCACAAGAAGAGGAAGAGGGCATGTCTCGTGTTCCATATGCAAGTGCAGTTGGTAGCCTGATGTATGTGATGGTCTATACTAGACCAGACATTGCACATGCAGTGGGAGTATTGAGTAGGTTTATGTCAAAACCAAGGAAGGAGGATTGGATAGCAATGAAGTGGGTTTTTAGGTATTTGCATGGCACTAGTGATTATGGTTTGTGCTACCAAGGAAGAGTAGGATTGGACAGAGTTTTGGATATTCATGGCTTTGTTGATGCAGACTGGGCTAGAGATCTGGATCAGAGAAGATGTGTAAGTGGGTATGTGTTTAACCTATTTGGAGGTGCAGTCAGTTGGATGAGTAAGAAACAATCTATAGTGGCACTATCAACTACAGAGGCAAAATACATGGTATCCACTCATGTAAGCAAGGAAGCATTTTGGTTGCAGAGATTGTGTTCAAGTATGGGGTTAGTATAGGGAGATATAAGGATAGACTGTGACATCCAAAGTGCAATTTTCTTGGTAAAGAACCCTGCTAACCATTCAAAGACAAAGCACATTGATGTTCAGTATCACTATGTGAGGGACATGATAGAAGACAAAAAGGTGTTGCTGGTAAAGGTGGACACTTTGAATAATATTGTAGACAAATTAACAAAATATGTGAGCTCTAAGGAGTTCTCTTGGTGTACAAAAACAATGGGAATTGCAGGGCTGGATAAATGACTAAGCTATCTTGTGGCCCCCTATGGAAAGAAAACAACAAGTGGGAGAATGTTGGGTTGTGTTATTCTTTCCAGGACTAGCCCACATAGTGAACAAGGGGGTTAGAGGGGTGGTAGAGCCCCCCCTTCATTGTGTTGATTATGTAGCAGGGGGGTCACAGGAGGGGTTTGAGGAGGGTGGGTAGCCCCCCTCTACAGGGTCCAAGGCAACACCTCAGGAATTTTTTTTTGGACCCTATACTAGGTTGGGCAGACCCACCTATGGTTTTGTGCATGATTTTCGCACATGGTTTTGGACGCGATGGTTTTCAGTCCATGGTTTTGGATGCGATGGTTTTTGGTCCATGGTTTTGGACGTGATGGTTTTCAGTCCATGGTATTGGATGCTTTAGCATGTATAAATATGTATTGTAACATTGAAAGGAACATAATGAAAAATCATGCTAGTAGTCCTAGTTTTGGGATCTAGGGGAAAATATATGTGTATATGTGTTTTATGTGTTATGCTCTCGCATTGTTTATTTTATGTGGTTTAGAATTCATATGAAGATAATTTCTATACGGGTTTAAAACCTACAGAAACACCATGAAATCTAATACCAAGCTAGAGATATCAGAAATAACAACTGTAACCTATCCTTGAAAACTGAAAGATGCTAGCCTAATTAGCAAAAAACCCTAAATTTCATAAGAAATCAGAATTCTATCTTTTTGGGGCTGAATGGGAGTTTTTCCTTCAAACAGTGGTCCCTAAAGGGAGGAGTGAGGCAGGAACCACCCGTTATCAACCTTTTTGGTATTCCTTTATCTCCATAAAGCTACTGCTAAAGCTATGCACAAATGGAAACAAACTAATCAAATTAACTAATACTTGCAAGGAAACAATGCCAAAATTAATTCAATAAGTAATCTATGAAATAACCTAAGCATATAAGTACAGTAAGAGGAACCTATACTGCTAGGGTTGGGCCCTAACCCAAGATCTTCAGCCCTCTGATTCAACTCAGTACTGGATCAAGGAAATGCTCATTTTCATTAACATATCAAAAATATACATAACAATGTTTACCACAAACCTTCAACTCAAAAGTGCTTAGTTATCTTGCATAAAAAATCTGAATCCTAATGAGGCTCTAGGCCTCCTTATTTATACAATTGAAGTTTCCAACAACTTCCTTAAATATAGGGAGGCTTGGCTCCCAATCTCAAGATGAAATGGTTCTTTAACTATCACTGGCTCGGCTACCAATGATCTTCATGGCTCGACTACCTACTCTGAGCTAATGTAATTTGATTAAAGGATATTCGAATGAGTGAGGATTTAATGAGGAATACCATCTCCTATAATATCTCCTTCTTGTCAAATTCAAGTTCTTGCACCTTAATTAGCCATATTTTCCATAATATTCTCCCAAAAACCTGCAAGAAATGCACATAGACCACTAAACATAACATCTTACTTTTACTCATCTCATTAAGAAAAATATAATTAAAACATGTAAGGAATTATGAGAAGAGTTGAATTTAGTAGGCCTAGATGTGTATTAAGGTCCATATATTTACCTAATGATGAGCCTCATCATCACCCCATAGTAAAAGTGTTTCTCATCCTCTGAGAAACTTAATCAATGTCCATGTCCTTCATTTCTTTGGTGGCTTCCCTAATATCCCATGCTTCTGTTGTAGTCTCCTCTTCCTATGAATAAAATCCTACCTTCCTCTCTATCTCTTCCCACTGGTTTCTTTCTTCTTCTTCTTTCCTTCTTTCCAACATTCCTAAATTCAATGGTGGACTAAGACTTAAGCCAATCCAATTTACTTTGAGTCTTTGGAGAGCCTTCTTATACATGGGGGCTCTATTTAGTACCTCTCTCATTCTGTCAGGAGAATGGTATTCTCTGAATTTTAGGCTGCAAGGCAAGGTGTTCCATCTCCTTTGGCAAGCTTTCATGTTTTCATCTCCTAACAATATGAACATTTCTTCAAAGTGTGTGACTACTTGTTCTTGTGCAACAAGGTACATAAGTGCAAGCTTGGGATCATTTGTAATGAGGTTGTGAATGCTGATGAAAGCGATTGGGTTAGATTGTTTATCTCTGATCATAAGGGGTTTTGTCTCTTCTTTTTCCTTTACCTTTCTTATCTCTATAGCTCTTTCCTCCTCATGATTCATCCATGATGCTAAGGCCATCAATTGCAAGTGCCCTAGTTTTGAATTTGGGTCCTAGAAATTTAATACTATTAAGGCCAAGTTGTGTAGGTAAAACTTAGATATTTTTGTTATATCTTCCAAGGTGCTTTGATCACAGATATCAAGGAATTGTCTATAGTCCTTGAAGGGCATAGTTCCTCTTTGTGCTAGAGTCTTGATTTGGAATTGTAGCCATTGTTCCTTGAGATACAAGGCATAAGACTTTGCTGGCATCCTACACTGGATTTCCTCCAAGGATAAACTAGCCGTAGTTTCCAACTGGATTTCCCTTTCCTGTAGTTGTCCCCTTAGCCATGCATTCTCTGCTTCTAAATAATATTTCATCATTGCTTCTATGTCCCTTATGCTACTTAGTTCTCTACCCATCTCCTTAAATTTCTCCTCCATGTGGCCTACATCCTCCACCCATTTAGATTTGGCGATTTTCATCCACCTGTGTTTCCTTACCCTCTCTTTTTCAAGTTCAAAGAATAGGGGAATGGAAAAATTTTGTGGGATTACCCTACGTCCTTCAATGAACCTATAGTAGGAGCTGAGGTTTGGTTGTGGACTAGTTTCTCTCAATTCTTAGTCTTCTTTCTGTGTTTCTTGTTGAGTGACACCTTCTTGGTACCTTTTTCTATGTTTCCAGTAGGTTTGACAGAGTTTCCTATAGGATGACCTCTGCTTCCTGTGGCTCTATCTATGTCTATTATAGGAGACATTTTGCCTTTGATGAGGCTAACCTTGTTATGGGCCTCCTATATAAGTGATGGGAGGTTTGGGAGAGGCTTGTTCTGATGATCCTTGTCCTTGATTTTTCTCTAGAGGAGCAACCTTTTCTTGCTGCTTTGGTGAATCCTCAATGACAATTGGAATTTTGGTGGGGGTTTGAGGTTTCCTTTGTCTAAACCTAGTGCTCTTTGTTGTATTAAAATATAATGGGGTTTGTCTTTGCCTCTTCCCCTTTGATTTGATAGGTGTACTTAGGGAAGTAAGAGAAACTGATGCCTTTTTCTCTATGGCCTCTGGAGATACAGTTGTGATTCTTCTCCTTCTCTGCCTTGAGTTGTAGACTTTGGCTCATCCTTTTGTCCTTTTCCCTCTTGTCCATTTTCCTTCTCATTTTCTTCTTTGTCTCCACCTTCCTCTTAGTCTCCTTCCTCTATTTCTTCACTATGCCCATGTGTCTCTTCTTTTGTTTCTTCCTCTTTCTCTTCTGCATTCTCTTCCTCTATTCCTTCTTCTTTTTCCTCCTCTGTTTCTTCTTCTTTTTCCTCCTCAGTTTCTTCTTCATTTTCACTAGCACTAGGGCTTTTGTCATATTCAAGAGCTTGAACTGCTCCTCCTATCTACATGTTTCTCAAGGTTCTCCATGTAATAGGGAGTCTTAGGTTTTGTAGAGCTTATTCAAGAATGCGTTTGATCAACCCATGATAGGCTAGCCGTTCATGTTTTCCCTCTTGCACTTGTATGATCATGTCTATCATTGACTTTAGAAGGAAATAGGGTATATCAATCTGTTTTGAGGAGGTGTGTTCTCTCCAAATCTCAGTTCTTGGAGGAGTTTGAAGTGGTATCCATACACCACATTGTATCTCTCTTCACATGATATGCATTTAATGAGGTAGTAATTAACTTCATTCCAAGGGTATGGAATGCTTTCCCTTCTAACCCTATTTTTGTCCACCATTGGCTCCTCCCCTTCCAGAAAGAATATTTTCTTTGCAAGGGTGATGATACCCTTGTCTTCTTTTCTCCATGGTAACCCTAAAAGGAGTGTAGTGATTCTGCTTATAACTTTAGGGGTAATTACTACTAATAATCCTTTCACTATAGCAGTGGCATTGGTCCTGGTGAGGGGTATGAGTGAGAGGGAAAATTCTTTGGCCACATCATCATTATATCCTCTCATCCTCTCAAAGATCCCTATCCATTGGTGCCTTGTGAAAATTTCCACTACAGGAGGATGTTGGTGGATTCTTGTTGTGATTGTGGGTTCTCTCTTTTTGAAACATCCTATCATCTTTCCCTGGTAATTGTGGAGGCTTGTGAGGATACAATTTAAGAATTCTAGTAGGTGAGGGAGGTATGAATGTTAACTTTTAGTGACATTCAATACAACTCTCCTATATAGCAATTTCCTTAATCAAATTGAGGATTTTTTCTTCTTTCAAATGGAAAACATGGAAGGTATAACTCCTACCCCACTTTTTATGTTCTGGTGAGGATAACCTTTGATTTCTCCTCCCTTAGTGCCCACTGATAGTCCTGTATATTGATTTCTCTGTATCCTATAGGCTTCCTGTAGGTTTCATATAGGTCTCCTGCGCTGTAGATGTTGATTGTCTCCTATAGGTGTTGCTTTAGGAAGGCTGAGAGAAACCTCTTCATTCGATTAATTCTCGAAATTTCTAATGCTCTCTTTGTATATGAATTAATTTTTTATTTCCATATATGGTCGATCGTGTGGGTTGGTGTGCTAATTGTCTAAGTATGAACACCTCCTTTTGGACTGTTGGTCCTAATATTAGTCCATCATTCCACCTCACCTCATAATGACCTCCCACTCCTTTCCTCCGTAACTTAACCATTTTTGGATTTATTCCCTTTTTCTTCAGATTTGACTTTTTCCACATGTGGAGTGGTCTAACTATTTTTTTCTCATTAATTGGCCAAAGATGGCCAAGTTAACTGGCCACATTTACTTATAAAATAAACTCTCACATAATCCTACAATTTTGATTATATCATACTTATGAGAGAGCATGAGTAATATGACATACCTATGGGTAAGATGCTTTGATAATGCATGTTGGAGAGTGATGCTTCTTTGTTGTGTTTTTGCTACATATACTTTTGTGTATTTGCCTCTTTTGATGCTTGTTTCTTTTGATGTGCAGGTGATGGAGAGTGATGGTCGTGATCTTATTACTGTTGCTGAGCTCTAGAGGAACTTCCTCATCCTTGGAATCCCGATACTAAAGATGGCTTCAAAATGTGAGGTTTTCTTTGTGGGATAGGATGCTACAGGATTTCCTATAGGAAACCTACTCGATGTGCTATAGCTAGCTCTCCCCTAAACTTTCGTACTTTTTCTCAACTCTGAAGCATGAGGAATGTTGAAATGAGTGGAGAAGGGTTGTAGGGAATAGTAGGTGAGAGATGTTGTCTCTAGGTGTTGTTCTTCTTTCCCTCTTCTCTTTCTCTTCGGTTTGTTTTTTTCTTTTGTAATCTGTATTTTTTTAAATTGATTTCTTTGATGGATCCAAGGGTGACATGGTGATGAAAGGAATGGCTAGGATGTGGTGGAGTGAATGGTTTTTTTTATCCAGACACAGGCTTGTCATCCCCTTGCTCTCAGACTACGTTTCTTGGGATTTTCAAGGCCATTGTAATTCCTATATGAAACTCCTGTAAGTTTATAGGGAATCTTGTAGGATTATAGGGAATACTGTAGAAAACACGGGGCTTGTGTAAGATGAGTTGGAGGGGTTCATAAGTGGAAGAATAGGTGAATATTGAAAGATATGACATGGGTGGATTGAAACATGGCTCTTGTAGGTCCTTCTATCCCTCTCGTGTTGTGCTTATCCTCCTCTTGCTGATCTAGAGAAAAAAAATTCCAATTTGTTTTTATCTTTTTTTTTTTTTTTGTAAAGATCTAGTCTACCTCCAAGGAGGTTTTCTTGCCTGACTTAGGTGCCTCAAAAGAGGTTTTCACCCAGAGATATTTTTATTTTCTTCTCTTTTTATTTAAAACAATCTTGATCTAGCTCAAGAGGTTTCCAAGCCAACAGTGGGACTCAAGTGCCTCATGGGGGTTTTCACCTGGGTCTCTTTATTATTTTTTATTTTTTCCAGCGATTTGGTGGGCTGGAAGCTAAGACTTGCTCCACCACCATCATTGTCTTGCTGATCTTATTGATGAATTATTGCTTTGACAAGGGTTTCTTGTAGATCTTTAATCTATACCATTGATAGGTAAAGGGATAGCCTCTGCATCAATGGTTCTTATCTGTACAACACCATTATCATGAAATTTTTCTATGACATAAGGCCCTAACCATCTAGTCCTTAACTTACCTTTAAAATCCTTGTATTGGGAATCATACACCAATGCCCAATCACCTTCTTGAAACTTTTTGTCCCTTATATTCTTATCATGCCAAATTTTCCTTTGAACTTGAGTCACATCTATGTGCAGGAGGGTTTGCATCTTAAATTCATCTAACCCATTTAGTTGGGGAAATATTTCTTGTTGTGACCTGGTGAGATCTAGATCCAGTTGTGATGCAATTCTTAAGGTGTGATGAGCCCCAAAAATGGGTAACTTTATGGGCTTATTTTTCCTATTATTCTTGATTAATCCACCATTCTTCATAGTTTTATGCATGCTTTTGAATATATTTATGTTAATTGAATTACTGAGAATAGTCACTTGACCACAAAATCTAATACGTGCTTATTGCAGATTTTTGGACATTTTTTGGACCAAGGTTAGGCATTTATGAGCAAATTGGCAGCCAAATACGAAAGAACAAGGTTGAGGATTTGTAGGAGTGGTATCTCCTACACTAAATGACCCCTTCCTCGAGTTCTCCACCATCAGCTCGAGGTTCAACAACCCACCAAAGATGATTTCAAGGGGCAGCCGAGCAGGTTTTGTGAAGTGGTTGATTAACTGCAGTTCTGGGCAGCCAATCTCCTAAAGTTAAGGAGGACTGTTGGGAGTCCTCATATTGCATAAGTAGGAAGGCTTCAAGCCTTGGTAGTTTAGCCATTAAACAATTGTTTTTCATACTTTAGTGAGCTCTGCATTTCAGCTCATTTTTGAGCACTTGCTGTAAATAGTTTTATGACATGACTAATATTTTTTGAGTAATGGAGATGAATTTCACTTTGCAGCAGCTCTGAGATTTCTTAGGAGGCTTTTGCTCTTGGGTTTGGGCCCAACCCAAGTGTTAGTATGTCCTTTGTGTACTTTTATGTGTTTTCCTTGCATTCATAGAATAATTTCTATTATTTAGGTTAAATAATTGCTTTGTTACTTAGGTTGTTTTTTATGATTAAGATAGTTTCATGCTTCAGGTTGATTTGACAGTTTGGTAACAGAAAATATCTACAAAAAGGCCATCAAGTAGCCCTTGATCTCATGTCTCCCTCCTTGGGACCATGAGCTGAGACCAAGGCATACTTGCTCATTAGGAGTGAACCCAGTGGTGGTCTTCCAGGTGGTATTGTAGGCCTAAATGGCCTCAACTAATCTGTTAGCCCAATCCTTTCTGCTGCTACTAATCACTTTAGTCATAATTCCTTCTAGCGCTCTATTGGTTACCTCCACTTGCCCATTAGCTAGTGGGTGGTCAGGAGTGGATGTTTTGTGCTTGATCTTGTGCTGACTTAACAAATTCTCAATCATGTGAGATGTAAATTGATTGCCATGATCAATGACCAATTCTCTAGGGTACCCAAACTTATAAAACACATTTTCCCTTAAGAGTTCAACCACCTTTTCTTTTGTTTCTTCTTTGATGGCCTTGGCTTCAGCCCACTTCGTTAAATAGTCATTGCACATAATGATGTATTACTTCTGTCTAGATGGAGGGTCAATGGGCCCAATGAAATCCATGCCCCACTTGTCAAATGGCTCGAAATTCACTTGAGGCTGCAGAGGAATTTCATCCCTTGGGGTAGTTTTCCCCATCCTTTGCCACCAATCACACTGATTTGTATACCTCCTCACATCTTGGTGAAGAGTGGGCCAACAATAACCAACTTGTAGTACCTTGAATGATGTTCTTTTGGCTACAAAGTAACCTACACAAGGGCCATCATGACAGTCAAAAGGATGTCAAATACTTCCTCCTCCCTGACACATCTTCTTAGAATTTGATTCGGGCCTAGCTTGAAGATATTTCCCCCAATCCAAGTGAATGGGGTGCTTTTCTTACAATCTTTCTCTTTTCCTTGGAGGATAAGTTTGGTGGAAACTGTGCAGACACCAAGTAATTTTCTATGTCAAAAAACCATGGAGAGAGAACTAAAATGGCGAATAAGTGTTCATATGGTAATGAATCATCAACTATTCCTTCCTCCCCTATAGGAAAAGTCATTCAGGATAAAAAATATGCAACAACATTCTCCTTGCCAGGTTTATCAATAATTGTTAAATCAAATTGTTGCAAGAAAAGCAACCATCTAATAATCTGAGCATTTACATCAAGTTTATTCATCTAGTATATAATTACAACATGGTCAGTGTGTACAAATGTTTGGTAACCAGTAATGTGATGCCTAAATTTATTCAATGAATGCACAACAACTAAGAGCTCTTTTTCAGTCACTGTGTAGTTCAGCTCAGTTTTTGATATATTATTACTAATGAAGTAAATGGCATAAGGTAGATTGTCATCTATCTGGCCTAGAGCTACTCCTATGGCTTTGAGAGAGGCATTGGCATGTATATGGAAAGGAAGAGCCCAATTTGGCCTCAGAGAATAGGTGTAGTAGTCAAGTTGTCCTTTACGTTGTCCAAGGCTTCTTCACAACCTTTTTACCATAAAAATTTGGAGTCTTTGGTCAATAATGCAAATAAAGGAGAAGCTAACTTGCTGAAATCTTTTATAAATCTCCTATAGTATCCAACTAAACTTAAAATTATTCTAACATCCCTCTATTTTTGTGGAGTCAGGACCCTTTTGATAATGACTATCTTATTTGAGTCTACCTGCAGTCCTTCATTGGATATTGAGTGACCTAGAACAACCCCTGTAGTCATCAAGAACTCACATTTTTCAGGACTAAGGGCTAAGTTCATTTCAATGCATTTGTTCAGCACCTTACCTAGGTTAGAGAGCCTCTTGGAAGCCACACTCATAGGGTGTAAATTCATCCATATAAATTTCTATTGCATCATGGACTAGCTCGACAAAGATACTCAGGACCGCCCTCTAGAAAGTGGCAGGGGTATTTCATAGACCAAAAGGAAGGACCCTATAAAAGAAATTTCCCCACGGATAGGTCAAGGTGGTTTTATCCTGGTCTTCTAGGCTAATATGTATTTGATTGTACCTATTGAACCAATCTAAAAAAAGAGAAAAACTTTTTCCTGGCTAGGTCATCTAACACTTGGTCAATGAAAGGTAGAGGGAAATGGTTCTTCTTCATTTCTTTGTTTAACTCTCTGTAATCAACACAAATCCTCCACTTCCCATTTTTCTTTGGGACCAGCACCAAAGGAGACACCCACTGACTACCCAAGATTGGGTAAATGAATCCTGCATCTAACAGATTTTGCAATTCTTCTTTAACTATATCCTTGAGAGCTGGATTCATTCTCCTTTGAGGTTGTCAGACTAGTTTGCAACCTTCTTCGATATAAATGTAGTGAATACACATCGAGGGGTGCACTCTCTTCCTCTATTTGTAATTCCAAGCAAAGGCATCCAAATTCTCCCTTATCATGTTACATAACTCTTTTTCTTAGTGTACAAAAAGAGGGGTTGATTTTCAAAGTTCTTTCAGGGTCGAATTCTATTGAATTGACACAAGTAGCATTTGGAGGATGTGTTTAATCAAATCATCTTTAGCAGGTCATCCTCCTCCCATGGCAGTTTCTTGTTGGGTTGTGTAATATTCTTTCGACAACTAGCCCACGTAGTTAAATGGGGTTTAGAAGGGGGGTGGATCCCCCCCTTCATTGCGCCGATTGCATAGCGGGGGGTCACAGGGGTTTTAAGGGTGCAGGTAACCCCACTCTATGGGGTCTGGGGTTTTGGGTGCTATATTAGGTTGGGCAGACCTACATATGGTTTTGTGCATGTTTTTCGAACATGGTTTTGGATGCGATGGTTTTTGGTCCATGGTTTTGGATGCGATGGTCTTCAATCCATGTTTTTGGACGCGATGGTTTTCGGTCCATGGTATTTCGATGCTTCAGTATGTATAAATATGTATTATAACATTGAAAGGAACACAATGAAAATTCAAGCTGGTAGTCTTAGTTTTGGGATCCAAGGGAAAATGTCTGTGCATATGTGTTTTATGTGTTATGCTCTCACATTTTTCATTTTTTATGTTTTAGAATTTGTATGCAAGTAATTTCTATACGGGGTTAAAACCTACACTCGGTTTCAGAGCAGTTTTGGCTTCAAGGGGACACCTTTGATGTTGAGAGCTTTTGCTCGGGCCTGTGGTAGACCCAGTTCAGTGGGAGATCTGCGGGATCGATTCTGGTGGTGGAAGAAGATGGCGAGTAGTGGAAAGATAGAGATCGAGAAATTTAATGGTCAGAGTTTTGAGTTATGAAAATTCAAGATGGAGGATCTGTTGGTGGATAAAGATCAGTGGATCACGGTAGATCCAGGTACTAAACCAATGAGAGTGTCCGATGAAGAATGGAAGAAGTTGGATCGAAAGGAAAAGAGCACAGTATTATTTTGTGTCTCAGACTCAGTATTGTTCAATGTATCAGGGGAAGCTATGACGAAGGATTTGTGGGACAAGTTAGGGACTTTATACCAATCTAAGTCTCTGGTGAATAAACTATTTCTATGGAAAAAGTTGTATAACCTAAGGATGAAAGATGGAGACTCGGTGACAAATCATTTGAACACATTTAATACTGTGGTAAGTGAGTTATCATCTATTGATATTAAAATTTTCGATGAATATAAGTGCATCAGTTTGTTGTGTTCTCTACCAGATTCATGGGATAGTCTAGTTATTGCAATAGGTAGCAATGCAGCTGCCTTGCAGTTTGTTGAAATATTCTCATCCTTGCTGACAAAGGAAATGAAACGAAAAAATATGGAGAGCCAGAATGGTGATGCCTTTCTTGTACGAGGATGGTCCTAGAATATAAAAAAAATAAGTCATCGAGTGGGAGGTATAAATCTAGAGGGAGATCTAAATCTCTAGGAAAACTTGTAAAGGTGGTGCGTTCGAAATGAGGAAAGGAAGGGCACTACAAAAGGGACTATAAGTCTAAAGCTCCTGATAAAGGAAAGGGATCTAATGATGCTCCTTCTACAGAGGCAAAAACAACCTCAGATGAAGGTGAGGATATGTACTTGGCTTCTTCAAGTACACATGTAGATCACGAGACATGGTTGATTGACTAAAGTGCATCCTTTCACTTCACTCCCCATAGAGAGTGGTTCTGTGAGTATGAAAAATATTATGGTGGTGATGTCTTCTTGGGGGATTATAGGAAGGCTAGAATCATTGGTCATGGAAAAGTAAAGTTGAAGTTTCAACATGGAAGGGTTAGAACACTTTTGGGTGTTCTGCATATTCCTGCATTAGTGAGAAATTTGATATCTATAAGAAAGCTAGATGATGCAGGTGTAAAAACAATGTTCGAGAAGGAAACCTGCAAGATGGTTTGGGGGGCACTGGGATTGATGTGGGGAGTTCGAATTGGAACTTTGTACAATCTGCAAGGTAGCACTGTTGTTGATGGGTGCAATAGTTCTGTGGTTCCTAAAAGTGGAGCAGGAAATCTAGTGGTCTCTGGAGAGAAGACCATGTTGTGGCATCAAAGGCTTGGACATATTGGAGAGAAGGGCCTTCGAATACTTCATGGTAAAGGTATGGTAAAAGGTATGAGTAATAGCTCTTTGGATTTTGATTTCTATGTAAATTATGTATATAGGAAGTAGAATTAGGTGAGTTTCCCCTCTGGTGGTAAGAGGGCGAAACATATATTAGAGAATACATGGATATATTTCCTTAAGAAGAAATTTGTAAGTCTTTGACAGGTTTAAAGAATTTAAGGTTGTGGTGGAAAACCAAACATAGAATAAGATAAAGGTGCTGAGGATAGATAACGGTGGAGATTTTTGCAGTAAGGAATTTGAAGAAATCTGTAAGAAGTGTGGTATAGCATGGCAGAAGACTACTCCATACACGCCTGAGAAAAATGGAGTTGTAGAAAGAATGAACAAGACATTGATGGAAAGGGCAAGAAGCATGCTCAGTGGTGCCAGGTTAGGACAAGAATTCTGGGCGGAGGTAGTGGAGACAGCATGTTACCTAGTCAACAGATCACCTTTGTCAACATTGGAGGATAAGACTCCACAAGAGGTATGGACTGGTAAGAAACCCTCTCTTTCACATCTGAGGGTATTTGGATGTGATGCATATGTACATGTTCCAAAGGAGAAATGAACCAAGTTGAATAGTAAATCTGAAAAGTGCATCTTTATTGGGTATAAGGATGGTTTAAAAGGTTATAAGCTTTAGAACCCAGTAACAAGGAAGGTTGTATACAACCGAGATGTGGTGTTCAGAGAGGTAAAATATGTTATTAAACATGAATTCCAACTAAAGGAACCTAAGAAGATAGAGTTCGAGCTAAAGGTGGAAGAATTAGACTCTACAACAAAGGAGGAATTAGAAGATGAAGAGCCACAAACTCTGGGTGTGAGAAGATCAATTTGAGAAAGAAGGTAGCCAGAAAGGTATAGTCCATCTAATTTCTATTCAAATTTTCTTTATCTACTACTGATGATGATCCCAGAATTGTGAAGGAAGCAATAGATTCAAAGGATGGAAAACTATAGAAAGAGGCCATGGTTGATGAAATGGCATATTTGCACAAAAACAAGGCTTGGGATCTGGTGGAGTTGCCAGATAGAAGGAAACCCATTGACAACAAATGGGTGTTCAAGAAGAATACAAAGGGAAAAGGAAAGATGGAGAAACACAAAGCTCAGTTGGTTGCAAAAGGCTATTCCCAGGTTCGGAGTTGATTTTGGTGATATTCTTTCTTATGTTGCCAAGGTAACTTCTATTAGATTACTTTTATCTGTTACTACTGCTTTTGATTTTGAGGTAGAATAGATGGATGTGAGGACAACATTTCTTCATGGGGATTTAGAAGAGGAGATCTACATGAAGCAACCTAAAGGCTTTTTGGTGAAGGGTGAGAAGGAACTTTTATGCAAGTTAAAGAAGTATCTGTATGGGTTAAAACAGTACCAAGGATGTGGTATAAAAAATTTGATACATTTATATGGGGACTTGGCTTCACCAAAAGCAAAGAAAATCACTATGTGTATTTTAAATTAATTGGTGACCGTATTATTTATCTAGTCTTGTATGTGGATGATATGTTGCTGGTTGGAAATGACAAAGAAATCATCGAAGATTTGAAGACCCATTTGTCCTCCAAATTCGACATGAAAGATATTGGTGCTGCAAACTATATTTTGGGCATGGAAATTAAAAGAGATCAGACAAAGAGGAAGCTCTAGTTAAACCAGAGGAAGCATTTCAAGACAATATTGTAGAGGTTTAATACACAGGATAGTAAACCAGTGAAGGTTCCTATTCTTATAGGTGTAAAGTTATTTGCTGAACTGTGTCCCATGTTCCATATGCAAGTGCAATCAGTAGCCCAATGTATGCGATAGTTTGTACTAGACCAGACATTGCACATGCAATGGGAGTATTGAGTAGGTTTATGTCAAAACAAGGGAAGGAGCACTAGACAACAATGAAGTGGGTTTTCAAGTATTTTTGTGGCACTAGTGATTATGGTTTGTGCTACCAAAGAAGACCAACATTGGACAGAGTGTTGGATATTCATGGCTTTGTTGATCCAGACTAAGCTGGAGATCTAGATCAAATAAGATTTATAAGTGGGTATGTGTTTAAACTATTTGGAGGTGCAGTTAGTTGGATGAGTAAGAAACAATCTGTAGTGGCACTATCAAGTACAAAGGCATAATACATGGTAGCCACTCATGCAAGCAACGAAGCAATTTGCCTGTAGAGATTTTGTTCAAGTATGGGGTTCATATAGGGAGCTATAAGGATAGACCGTGTCAACCAAAGTGCAATTTTCTTGGCAAAGAACCTTGCATATCATTCAAAGACAAAGCACATTGATGTTCAGTATCACTTTGTGAGGGATATGATAGAAGACAAAAAGGTGTTGCTGGTAAAGGTGGACACTTTGAAGAATACTGCAGATGTATTGACAAAATCTATGAGGTTTGAGAAGTTCTCTTGGTGTAGAGAAACAATGGGAGTTGCAGGGCTCGATAAATGACTAAGCTCTCTTGTGGCCCCTTGTGGAAAGAAAACAACAAGTGGGAGAATGTTTGGTTGTGTTATATTCTTTCCACAACTAGCCCACGTAGTTAACCGGGGTGTTAGAAGGGGGCAGAACCTCCCATAAGTTTTAACCCCATACATAAAGTACCTGCATACGAATTCTAAAACAAAGAAAATAAACAATGCGAGAGCATACCACATAAAACATATATACATAGATATTTCCCCTGGATCCCAAAACCAGGACTACCAACTTAATTTTTCATTATTCTCCTTTCAATTTTATAATACATATTTATACATGCCAAAGCATCCAATACCATGGAACGAAAACCATCGCGTCCAAAAAACATGTGCAAAATCATGCACAAAACCATAGGTGGGTCCGCCCAGCCTAACATAGGGTTTAAAACCAAAATTTTCCAGGGCACTGCCCCAAACCCCATAAAGTGGGGTTACAGGTACACCTCAAACCCCTTATGACCCTCCCCCTCCCCCCCCCATGCTAAACAATCGGTGCAACAAAGGGGGGCTCCGCCCCCCCTCTAACCCCCTAGCTAACTACGTGTGCTATTCATAGAAAGAATATAACACAATCCAACATTATCCCACTTATTGTTTTCTTTCCACATGGGTCCACAAGAGATCTTAGTCATTTTTCCAGCCCTGAAATGCCCATTGTCTCTCTACACCAAGAGAACTTCTCAAAGCTCACAGATTTTTTCAATGCATCTGCAGTATTCTTCAAAGTGTCCACCTTTACTAACAACACCTTTTTTTCTTCTGTCATATCCCTCACAAAGTCATACTAAACATCAATGTGCTTTGTCTTTGAATGATATGCAGGGTTCTTTACCAAGAAAATTGTAGTTTTGCTATCACAATCTATCCTTATAGCTCCTTGTACTAACCCTTAAACACAATCTTTGCAACCAACTTGCTTCCTTGCTTGCATGAGTGGGTGCCATGTACTCTGTCTCTGCAGATGATAGTGCCACTACATATTATTTCTTACTTATCCAACTGAGTACACCTCCAAATAGGTTAAACACATACCCACGATCTTCACTGATCCAGATCTCCAACTTAGTCTGCATCAACAAAGCCACAAATATCCAACATTCTATCCAATCCTGATCTTCCTTGGTAGCATAAACCATAATCACTAGTTCCACGCAAGTACCTGAAAAATTCATTTCACCGTTGTCCAGTGCTCCTTCCCTGGTTTTTACATAAACCTACTCAATACTCCCACTGCACGTGCAATTTCTAGTCTAGTACAGACCATTGCATACATTAGGCTACCGACTGCACTTGCATATGGAACACAGGACATGTCCTCTTCCTCTTCTTGTGTCTTGGGACACTGTTTCGTAGATAACCTTACACCTACAGGAATGGGAACCTTCACCGGTTTATTATCTTGCATATCAAACCTCTGCAGTATTGTCTTGACATAATTCCCCTAGTTTAACTAGAGCTTCCTCTTTGCATGATCTCTTTTAATTTCCATGCCCAAAATATAGTTTGTAGCACCAAGATCTTTCATGTTGAATTTGGAGGACAATTGGGTCTTCAAATCCTGGATAA